>PVKU01004846.1:120807-137023 GCA_004027475.1 Anoura caudifer | reverse complement strand
TTCTTGTTGAGTTAGGAGGGCCCTCTGCATCCCCTCCTCCCTCACTTTTCTCTGATGGTTAAATGGAGCAGCTCATGTGTCCGCCTCTGGATGTCGTTGAACGGGGCCCAGCTGTCCTCCCTTCCAGGAGGGTTCAGTGACACTCAGCTTGAATCTAAAGAGCCATCCTGACCCATTCATGTCTTTCACAACCTCCCATTATGATCTGATTCCAGGATTTAGAATTTACATGTACTGAATATTCATATGTGCCATCAATTTTGATTACCGGGGGGAGGAGGCTGTATGTTGATTGGGTTAGTGGCCCATTCACAATCGATTTTGATTTCCAGCTCTTAAGGTAATCACAGACTCTGTTTAATTAATGCCTTTGTTGAAATTATTACCGTCAGGAGTTAAGGCGAGTGCCCTTTCCTCCCGTAACCAGTGTTTCCCCTGCTTCCCCGATGGCCATGTCGGGGAGAGAGAGGCCAGGCCTTCCGAGTTATTCTGAAGAGGACGCTGTCTGCGAGGGGCGCCCGGCGCATTTCCTACGTGCACCTGCTGCAGTGCTGGGCCAGGTGCCCGGGCCCCGAGGGCCAGCTCAGTCCGTTCGCAGCCCTGGGACCAGGGCCCACTCGCCATCCCAGTTTGCCCAGGGCTCTCCCGGTGTTAGCGATCAAAGTCTCTTAATCCTGAGCAAGCTGGGAGGTCTGCCGGCCCTGCTAAGTCGCTTCTCCTCGTCTTTCTGCTGCTTTTTATACTGTTCAACACATTTGCAGTAAGTGCCTACCATGTGCCTGGTCTCAGGAGCTTTGACCAAACACCTGCCTGGTGCTGGGCCCCAGAGCCCAGGAGACAGGTGTGGGTCCCTCCACTCCGTGGGCAGGGAAATGCGGCTGGGTGGGGGGGTGGGGGGGGGTGTGAGCTCCCTGACACAGGTCATTCATTCACTCAGTGCCTGGAGGCGGGAAGTGAGCTCCGCACTGCTGTCCTCGCAGCCGTGGTGGTTCCAGGCTGGGGCCTCAAAGACCCAGTGGCTGAGTCTTATCTCTTCAGCCTCTTGGGTGACAAGTTTTCTTATACACGTGCATCATCTCCCGCCTGCGCTGACCCCCACCACCGTCCGCTCTCCCCTGCATCCGGCCGTCAGTGCGGGAGCGCGCAGAGCCACCCCCGCTCCCCCCCGCGGGTCTGCGCAGCTGTGCCACGCTTGGCCACCTCGCACATCTGCTGCCTCTCCAAGCACATGCTTAGTTCCAAGGACACTTTCTTCCCCCAAAGCAAGACTTCCTCGATGGCGGTGGCGCTGCCTCGGGGTCCCTCTCTGACGCAAGGTCCCTGTCTCGCCGTGGGTCCGCAGGAACAGCTGGAAGCGGGCATCCGTCCCGAATTGGGCGCAGGCCGGAGGACAGCACCGCGCAGCGCTGCTCAAGCTGACGTCACGCCTGTCTCCTCTCGCCACCGTCGGCCCCTGGTCACTGCGACATCCTCTTAGGTGGCCTCCTGCCTCAGGTCTTTCCCCCGGGACACTCTCCACGTCTTTGCGGGAGAAATCTTCGCAACACCTGCCTCTGTGTGCGACGCTCCTACTCAACGCCTCCCACGGCCTCCCGCCAAAAGCACTCACTGTCCACGCCAGACCCAGACTCTGTGTGACCTGGCTGCAGGGCCCTCTCCCCCGCGGCGAGGTGCCAGCTTTACTGGATTCGATGTAGCTCCCCAAACAGGCTGCGTGCTCGCCGCCCAGTCTGTGCGTGTCTGTCCTGGTGTCCCCCGCCCTCTCGCCCTGTCACACTCTCACATTCTCTGCCTGGGCACCGCTCCCGCTGCTCCAAGGGACTGCGACGATGCTATGGGATTGCCCGTGGGGCCGGAAAGACTGCGTTTTGACTTCGGGGTCTGAACGGGTGGGGAGGAGTGAGGAGGCCTCGCTGGGAGCGTGCAGGATGGATTCGATGTTGTACAAGGCCGGTGGTAATTACCCCAGAGCAGGGCGAGGGAACCCAGGAAACAGCATGGACAAGAGTGCGGGTTCTCACTATGAGAAAGCACGGGCGGGGTTGAGAGGTCATGCCCCCTGCTGAACCAAGAGTCCCTGCAGCAACCTTCCCGGGGGTGTTCCCACAGGGGCCCCCCAGCTCGGGGGAGGGCCTTCTGCCTTTTGACTGCCCAAGTGCCCAGTGTCGGGCCAGGCTGGAAAGCCGTGTTTCTGAGCAAGGCCGGCTCCTGACAGCCAGGGGGACGGGCAAGCTGCAAGCTGGCAGAGGAAGTAGTTCAAGCTCCCCCTCCCCCCACCCACACTGGGCAGGGCAGGCTGTGGGCAGCGAGGGTGTCAGAGGCTGAAGAAATATCAGCAGCCCTGGAGGGGGAACTGCCTCTCCCTGTTGCAGCGCAGACAAGGTCACCGGATCCCCAGCTGGCCTCTGTGAGATTCTGATAAGCAAAACCTTTCATGGAAAAGACATCGTTTTGCTCTTTACTCACTCACATAGAGTGAAGTGTGTGCCTTTTCCCACTTCTGGGGGGCTCAGGTTTATTAAAATCTGCAAATTGCCTCCTTCGAGAAGACATTGTTATCAGAGGATTAGCTTCCTAGCAGGTGCTTAGTCTGATGCTGGTTCTAGAAAGACACAAATAAGGGTTTGCCCATTTGATGTTATCCAAACGCTCTATAAAGATGAACTCGCTCATCCTCACGGCCTGCTCATGAAGGTCATTATCCTTGGCTTTCAGCCGTGGAATTGAGACTCGGAGGGGTCTAGCCCGCGGCTGCACAGCTGGTAGGCCCAGCAGTGAAGCTGGCTGGGCTCCCTCTGTGGGAAGGAGGTGCTGTGGGCTTCTGTCCAGAGAGCCGTGCAGCCAGGAGTTGCTCGAGCCCCAGGAAGACGGAAAACGAAGCAAGACACGTTCACTGCAGGTGCCGGTCCATGAGAACTGGTGGTTCCCGGTGGGCCGGCATTTGCGATGGACATGGAACGGTGGTTGAATTGCATTGTAAGGGGGCGCTTCTGCAATTTGTGTACCAAAGTGTTGCAATGGTTTTATTTTATATTTTAATTTTTTTTTGAGAGAGGGATGTGCTGTTCCATTTATGCATTCAATGATTGATTCTTGCATGTGCCCTGACGGGGGATTGAACCCACACCCTTGGCCTGTCTGGATGACGCTCTAATCAACTGAGTTACCTGGCCAGGGCACACCCAGACTTTCTACGTGCACAGTGCCTGCAGGTTCTGACGGCGCTCTCCCGGGGGCACCCATTTCCTCACGGGAGCGCTTTGACCTAAGTAGGTCGATTTTAGAGACAGAATTGTGTCCCCCACAAAACTTCTCTGTGGAAACCCTAACTCTAGCACCAAAGAATGAGACTGTTTGGAGATAGGGCCTTGAAAGAGGGGATGGAGTCCCAATCCAACCTGCCCAGAGTCCGTATAAGAAAAGTGAACCCTGACGCGGAGACACCCAGGCTGTTCCCGCACGCAGAGGGGCAGCCACGCGAGGACATGGGAGAAGGTGGTCATCTGCAAGCCAAGGAGAGAGGCCAAGACACCTTGACCTTGGACTTCCAGCCCCCAGAACCCAGAGAAAATAAATTCGTACTGGTTAAGCCCCCAGTCTGTGGTGTTTGGATATGCAGCCGAGCAAACTAATCCAGTGGACTATTTTGGAGCACCCTTAAACATTTTAAAAGTAGTCATTCCTAACGAGGAAATGGCCATGTTAACCAGAAAACGTGCACGTTGTCTCAGTGATAAAAACACTCCAAGTGGCTCGCCCGTCACAATGCGCGCCAGGCACTGTCTTGCTTCATTTCAGCCTCAGAAAGCCCGTCCACATCAGCGAACGGGGCAGAAGGAATAGTTCCTCCTCACAGCAGATGCTCACTCACGGAAGGAACGACGCACAGACTGTCACCGTCGGGCAGACACTGCGGTGCAGTCACTGCAGGTGAGGACCACGGAGGGACGCTGTAGCCAGTAGGTGGAGCAAGGACGAGAACGAGGCTGTTGCATGGTCTCGGAGTATCGCCCCACAGGGTGTTCAGGAATTCCACAGGGAGAATGGTAGCTGCGCTGGGGACCCTCACCAGTCCCCGAGACGTGTCGCCATCACCGTTCCCCCAGTTACGAGGCGCAGAGGCTCACGCCACCTGGGCGGTGCCCTCGCCCGAGAGGCATGACCTCCATCTGCTCACGGGAAAACGGGAGCCACATTCTGGACGTAACGGCCTGGGCTTCCCAGAAGTCTCACGCCTGGAGGAGATGGACTGGCCCCGGGCGGGAAGAGGAGCGTCAGCGGGAGACTGCCGGGGTTCCAGCCGAGTCCGCGGAGCGTTAGTCCCAGGGTCGGTGTTCTGGCTTTGACGACGGGACTACCGAAGAGGTGAAGGGCGTGTAGCACGGCTTTTGCAGCTTTTCCAGAAGTCTAAAGTTATTGCAAACTAAAATTAAAAAAATAAGTCCTTTGGATTAGGTGCTATCATGATTCTCTCTCTCTTTGTCTCTGTTTCCAGTGACAAGGTTTTATTAGACCTGATGCAGAAACAACTTCAGGTTTTATTCTTCGCACTTTTTGATTACTGGGGTCCCCAAAGACATTCAGTTTGTTTCTTGTGCACCGATTATGTTAGTGCTTCTAGAATCTGAATGCAGAGCTGCGTGTTCCAAAGGGAGGAGCAAGCACCTGCCCCAGATGGAAGAAAAACACTTTCGTGGCTTTGATTTACTGCAGGTGAGTTAACGTGGAGTCAGAGCTGCTTGTCAAGACCAGGATGGTCGTTCAGAGGGGCCCCCGTGGTATCTAGGGCAGTTTTCCCAATCTTGTGCAGATAAGCGGAGTATGTATACACGTGGCCATTTCGATCTCTGTTATTTTATTCTTTCTTTCCAACGCCATTTATCCCATCCCATGTCCTCTTCTTCCACCTCCACTGCTGCCCCACCCCTGCCCACCCCCCGCTCATAAACTGAATCTCAACAACGGAGTCTCCCACAGCGCAGCAGCCTCGCCTTTGCGCCTGCGCACGTGGGGGCAGCCTGCGCACGTGGGGACAGCGTGCGCAAGCTCCGTGGTGTCGGATCTGGAGTCTAGGCGCCTCCAGGACCAACCTGAACATGCGGCCGCGCTGTGGTGAGTACGTGCGGCCCCAGATGCTGGGGCCTCCCAGATGTGCTGCGCCCCTCCAGGCGCCCTCAGACCAGCGCGCACGCGGGGCTCACCACTAGCCCGGGGCCTTCCGTATGCTTATCAGCAGGTGCAGTAACTTGAGCAGGGTCCCCTCCTCCCCTCCCCCCGCCGCTTGTAAAGGCTAAAGCAATGGTGTGTACCCAGGCTGTGCGACTCCAGAACTTCTACCGAAACACCCCCTTGCAAACGCTGAGACATGGGAAAGACAGCTGATGGGCTGGATAACTGAGGAGGGAGGAGATGACATTTCACCTGGGCCTTCAAGAATGAGAATGATTGAAAAACAAACAACACAGGCCACAGAAGAGAACATGGCGGCTAGAGGAATGACTTGGGAAAAGGCAGAGGCAGCTGGGAAATTGCGTGGACTGGTGAGACAGCAGTTGCGGAGTCTCTGGGCAGAAATCTTTAGGCAGGGCTCCCAATCTCAGATGCCTCCAGGGGCTATGTCAAGGCATGGAAGAATCTAGAATAAGACATTAAGGAGTGGGGGAGTTCTGCGGACTGGAGAGGGCCTGTACCGCCTGCAGGCATTTTGGTTGCAAACAGAACGGAAAAAAAAACGAGAAAACGAACACTTTTGTGATACTAAATTCTTTGCCACCCTCTCCCAGCACCCTGGGCGGGCTGTTTTCTTGTCGTCAGGACACTGCTGCCACCTAGTGGTCACTCACACTACGCCAACAAAATGTTGCAGAGTTGTTTTCTATATATGGTGCTTTCTTTCCCAAATGCTTGCCTTGTGACTCATGCTCCAAAATACTCAAATAAGCTACATAATCCTTTATTTGGTGTGCTTGTTCGTCGCGTAAATTTCAGAAATGGCGGGAGCTGGTATTGCCCTGTAGTCAGCGCTGTGATAGCGTGGGCTTGTGTTGATTTATTTGGCGTCTGATTGATGCTTGTTCTCTGCCCCTGACGTGGGCTTGTACCAATTGCATCTCTTTGGCTTAACTGTGGAAGTTCTGCAAGGACCCGAAATGTTGTGTGGAAGGGATTAAATGTTGGTGGAGGCACGGGGGGAAAAAAACCATTGAGGAAAGAATCAGGAGACCTTAGGTTTATCCGTCTGTTGTGTGACTTTGGGCAGGTCTCTTGGGTTCTGCGGGTATCCATTCTGGCTGCTAAAAAATGAGGGTTGAGAAGGTCCCCAACTAGATCCCATGGGGACCTCTCAGAGGAACCTCAGGGAGGTAGAAATCTTAATGATCTTCCTCCGGCTGGGGGTGGGGCTGAGGCTGAGGGTGGAGGGAGGTGGGAGGGTGAGGCTCAGCTTGCTCCACCACAAAAATTAATTTAAAAAATTATTTTTGATTAGGCAATCCATGCACATGAGCCAAAATTGAGGAGGTACAAAAGGGTACGCAGTGAATCCTCCTTACTGAGAGGTCCCCAGCACCCCACCTTAGAGGAAACCAACCTCACAATCTCTTGTCTGTCTTTCTGGAGATAAACTCCCCCCAAATTAACTTACTTCCTTTCTCTTATGAACCCAAAGAGCAACATAGCGTGCACACTGTTTATAGCTTCTCATTTGTAACCATTTTATATGTTGGAGTGTCATGTAAAATTTCACTTACATTTCATGATACTGAGGCTATCTACCTATCTCTATATAAAAATGCTTTGATTTGATCTAAAATGAATGATTCATAGGCTGTGCAGAGACCAAAGCTACTTGAACTTGCCCTTGGTGCCAGGCCCCTGAGAGGGGAAGAATGCTGGCCCAGGGAGAATGGTGCTCAGAGCTGCAGGCTGCTGGACTGATTACACTCCATCACGGTGGTCATCTGAGCACAGTGTGGGGGGAGCTCCGGGCACATCGGCAGCAGGACAAGGAACCTGCAGGGCTGGGTGGGACAGAGCAGGAGGGCGAGGACTGGCCTGTTTGGACATCTTCTTCAGTCTGAGTGAATGGAGATGGATCCCACCCCTCCATGGTCCCCCTGTTAGATTTGGTTCATCTTTAAACAGTGGCTCTCACCCTGAGTGCACGTCAGAGTCACGGGGGAGCCTTGAGAAACTCCCACAGTCTGTGCCCTGGTCCCGGCAGGGATTCTGGTCCCATCTGCGGGGCTGGCCCCAGGGCCTGGGGTGCCGGGACGCTCCCTGGATTGTTCCGGAAGCAGCCAGGTGACAGCAGCGATCGGACTGGGCGCCGATGCCGTTCTCCTCCCAGGGCCCGGCTCCTCCCGGAACTCCTTTCTCCCGATCTTTTATTTCACGTGGCTGTCCCATCCCCCCCCCCAACCTTGCGTCCCCCCAGCTCCTCCCCTTTCCAGTTCCGCTTTGACCTGGGGACTGAAGACTTCCCTGCGCACCTGGCCACCACTGGGGGCCGGCGGGGGCACCCCTGGGCGGTCCTCAGGAAATCCCGTTCTTCGCCTGTCCCAGCCCAGCTGAACCAGAAACTCTGCAGAGGCGCCTGGGCTCTGTGTTGACAAACCCTGCAGGTCATTCTGGTGCATCCCAAGTTCAAGAGCTGCTGTCCTGGGGGCCAGTTCAGACCAGGACAGGGAATGACACTGCTGGCCTTGAACCCTCAATACAGTGGCATTCAGAATTCCTTGTGTGGCTGTGGGCGCTGTATTGTGAGCCATCGGCGTGCGGCGTTGGGCGGGGGTACCCGCAGGCTCAGCTGCTGCATGCTGTCTTCTCTAACCGGCCCTGCCCCCAGCACCGCCACCCTGTCGTGCAGGAGAAAAACCTGGGCTTCCTTCTCCGTGTCTCCCCCTGCTCCCCCAGCCCTGCCTCCTCATCCCCTGTGACCCCTCACCCTGTGGGGACCTCATAATCCCAGAGCCACAGTGTCCCTGGGGGCTTCCTGGCAGGGTTATCTTTATACTCCGTAACCTCTGATGGCACGTGGCCCCCAGGACCCGACCCCGTCCAGGATGGTGTGTGAGTCGTGCTGTGTGCAGAAGGCTGGCTTCCTATGCACGTGATGCTCCACTTCCCTCCGCCGAGACACACAATTGCATCCGACGTGACCGTCGGTGACTGCGGGGCAGGACTCTGTTCCAGCCGCCCTGGACCTGAGACCGGGTAGGTACTGTCCTTCCAAGTACTCCTCCCGGGGAGCTGCCCGTTCCTGCTGCGAGGCCGTCCCTGTCCAACGCGCCACCGAAGGGCCCTGCAGACCCGCACGCCCCGACTCTGGCGTCTGCGCCGGCCGGTTTCATCTTCCCTGGCCGCCTCCCGAGTGCCGGTGGCTCCAGCCAGCGAGCGGTGTGCTTGGATTTGAACTCGCCCTGCGCTCGGTGGCTTTGTCACTCTTCCTCAGTTTGGAAGGTTCTTTTCATGCCTTTCCTTTGCCTATTGATTCTACAGATTCCCCAGCCACCTGCGAAAGTGCTACTTTTCCTCCGAGGCCTTGGCCTGGACCTCAGAGCAAAGTCATGCTCACACTTGCGGGTGTTAAACCCGTTCGCTGGGATGAGGGCGGCTGTAACAGGGGAGCTTCCTGAGGGCAGGGATGGTGGAGCGACCCAGTCCCCGCCACGCCACAGCCCGCGCCACAGGGAGAAGCCAATAGCTCTCCCTAACGAGCCCCCCAAAGGAACAACAGCATGAGCAAAGAAACCTGCTTACGTGACTCTAGGACAAACGGCACTTGGCCCGGCCTGATCCCACAGCTGGACCCCCAGAGCTAGGACCGAAGGGGCCGCAGGGGGTTCACACAGTCACCCACCAGAGCAGAGCGGGCGCACATGTTGGGACGATGAAAAGCCGCAGCTGGGCTCAGGCTGCACCACGGACGCGTTTCTTTGTGAAAAGCCCTTCCCTGGGCCAGAGGTGAGCGCTCTGCGAGGTGGAGGCCGGTCTCCTTGAGGGTGCGGAGGTCCTGAGGTTGAGGGAGGCCTACAAAGTTTAGTGTCATCACAGGAAGTAAGGATGGATGACCCCAGGGTTCTCTGTGTGAGGGAACGCCGGTGGCTTCAGATGTTTGGCCCCCAGAGGAGGACTTGGACTTGACCAGCCCGGGGCAACGCGGCCCGGGTGAGACTGTGTTCTTCAGCGGCCACGGAGCACCCAGCGCCCCGCTTGGGGCTTTCCACTGCGCTCTGTGGCCTCTTCCTCCCTGTGGGTCGACTTCCACTGTTGCTCCTTGAGTGCGTTTTTAATCCAGTTCTCTTTCCAGAAGCCCAGCTGGTCTTGAGTCACGCATGCTCTTCTGGGGTTCCCAGCTGCCTGCCGCACCCCACACTTGCTGTTCTGCGGCGGGGAAGAGCCCCCAGCTGACTCCGTGCCCTGCAGGGTGACCCTCTAACCCTCCTCCCCGGTGGGGGGTGCACCGTGTCCTGAGTTGGTGCCCGCACCCCTGCCCCGTGTTGGTGCAACAAAAAGGAAACTTTCTCCCCTTGGTTGAAATTTCCAATCTCTCTCCCCTGCCCCGGGGTTGATTTGCAAGCTCCTTCTTCCAGGAACAGGTCTCCGATCCCTGGTAGCCAGTGGGGTCAGTTCTTTGTTTACACTCTCGGAGGAGTGTGCATTCAGTGGAGAAGCTTCGCTTTACAGTTTCTTCCTTTGTAGCCATCCTGAAGCTATTGCGTCTGATCTGAAATAGAAATCAGGTAACGGCGTGAGTGAAGACCTGACCCCGTGTCCCACGGAGCCTCCCACCCCCAGCCCACCTGTTGGGCTAACCTAGCAAGTCTTGGGGGTTCAGGATCATGAAGAAAGAAGGGCTCGGGGCTGACATTGTTTAAAAACAGAGGTGACTCTCATGGAGGAGGAGCCGCCCCAAAATGCGGGAAGGGTGGTTGGTGATGGAAGAGTCCCGGAGTGTCACCAACCTGTGGCAGGTTCTGTCACTGAGCCCTGGGATTCAGTAAGACCATGGACGGGACATGTGGGCGCCAGGGCGGGCAAACACCCCGCGTGGGGGCCGCGGGGGTCGCAGCCCGAGCTGGATTCAGAGGGAGAGCAGCAGATTTGATGTGATTTAGAGGCAGAAAAAAACCCAAACAGCAATGTGACACTTCTTGCACCCAAGCAGAGCCGGTAATTATTCATACGCACGGCACGCAAATGCCTGGAGGGTGGGAGGCCGAGCTTCCCTCCGCAGGGAGCCGCCCCGGCTCACCCCGGTGCCTCCTGGGCCTTGCCCTGCAGGGCTGGGTCATTGCTTACCTTCCTTCCCATGTTCACAGCATTCCCATCAAGCCCTGCCAGGAAGCTGGGGCGCAGGCTGCTTGTGACGGGAAAGGGCTGGTGACACATGATGATAGGGTGACCCAGTGGCCTGGGAAATTAAACAGAGGTGGTAGAGGGAGGCCGAGCTGTGTTATCCGAAGGGAACAAGTATAAGGATTGAAAGAAACACACCTAATCTGTGGGTCCCTTCGCCCTCAGACATTTCTCCGGTACCCCGTGTGAGGCACTGTTCTGGGCCCCATGCGTCTCCGCCTGTTTCTCGTCGTTTTCTTTCCTCTAAATTAGAGTCTCTCGTGTGTCTCTCTCTCTTAGATTCCACACGTCTCTCACCCCCACCCCCCCAATTCTCCTCTTTTCGTCGTCCTGGCTTCCTCCAGCAGGTGCCCTGCCCCACCTTCAGGCCCAGCTCGCTCTCATTTTCCCCAGCTCTGCGCAGTCCACCTCAGCGTCTCGCTAGACGTAGGTGCCCCCGAACGGACGCGACAGTAAGCGCTGGACAAACGAACAAATGAGTTTGTCTCCTTCCTTGGGGGTGGGGCGGATGACGTTAGTCACGCTAGAGATAAGCTGGAACACCCTTCGAAAGGCTGGGGGGTCCTGACACTTACGGCTCAAGCCCCCCAGTGGCTCCCCATCGGCCTGTCACTGAGACTGGTGGGGTCCCCTTCTCTGCACGCTGGGAGCAGGGGGAAGCTGTTCTTCAGGACACAGACAAAGTCCTGTTCAGCCTGTGCCTTGCATGCAGCAGGCACCTAATAAACGACCCCAGGGTGGAGCTTGTAAGGAAGGGAAGAGGCTCCTCGGGTCAAGCCCCACACAGATTAAAGCTGTCGGTTGGTAAGTAAGGTCCAGCCCTTCGGTCGCCACTTCCCCAAAAGAAAACATCCTTTTATCTCACAAAGTTTTAGGCCTTGATGACACTGGCTGAGTCTCAGGAAACAGAAAAGGAGGATGAGATAAAATTTAACCCCCGAGTCCGGATGGGTGGGCCTGATGCTGAGCACCTACCTCTGCTGTGACTCAGAAACTCTGCCTTTGAGTAACATCCTTTTACTTCTCTGCCTTCATCCACTTCAGAAACGTTTGACCTCCCTGCCTGCTGTCTCATACCCGCTCCGGGGCCTTGCGGAGCTTTGAGAGTCTGGGAGGCACCCACCCTGGGGCTTCCCCAGACTGGCTGTCAGGCCGTCAGGGGTTGTCCGCCAGCGTCTGAGGACCCTCACGTTGCTCTGGGTGGCATTCCGGTCTCCAGTGGGCACGCTTCCACCTACTCGTCTTCCAAAAGGGAAAGGATGGAAGCAGTGCGGTGGGCTTGCAACTGGGGAGTAAACTCAGGGCAGAGTAAACTCAGGGTGAGGTCTGCGCGCGCCCCGGCCAGGGAGGGGTCTGCGTGAGGACAGGAATGCCCCGCTTCCTGCCCACCTGCTCACCGGAGACCTGGGACTTCCCCGCATGACCGACCCCGGTCGTGGACTCCTGAGAGCTCCGTCCGCCAGGGCGCGAGGCTATTACGAAGCAGAATTGTTTCCAGGTGTCGTTTGGGCCAAGGTGGAAAAATGAAAAGAAGGAACCGACGAGAGGCTGGGGGTGGGAGGGGGGCTGTGAGGGGGACCGCTGTTCTTTATTTCTTCATAGGCCTAGAAACAGGGGCCATTCATTCACTCAACAAACATCTGTAGAGCTGCCACTGTCTCTGGGGACTGCCTCAGGCACCGGGGGCGCATCCCTGACCAAAGCAATGCCCACGGCCACAGAAATCCCGGCCCTCATGGAGCTTCCGAGCTAGTGGGGGGCGGGGTTCCCTCCTCTCTGCCTTTCTCCCTTGTGGGCGAGAGCCAAGCTGGTCAGACAGGCCCGAGGAAGGAGGAGACTCATGCCCTCCTCTGAGTCTGTCATCCTCTCTACTCACAGGCTCAGACCTTTCCTAGAGACGCCTCCAGTAAAGACACAGAAAGCTGAGAACCAACTCCCACCATCCCTTCTCCTAAAGGGATGCTGAAAGGGCCGGGCTAACTCTCAGGGGGCTGAACCTGCAGCATCGTTTCTTCCAAGAGCCAGCATCTTCTTTTTCCCTGTTTCTGCAGAGGACGGCCCTCTTTGGTTCCATCAGACATCGAGGGGCATGATCTGGGGACAGGGCATCCCGTATCTCACTCCTGCTCCTGTCCCACCCTCCCCGATGGCCTGCGTTCTCCCCTGGGCCGTTGGAACAGTCTGCCCCGTCCTGTCTCTCTCCTGGCTCTGCCACCCACCCTGCAGTGGTGTTAGATTCGCCTTCTTCCTGCTCGGCCAGCCTGCCGGTCCCACAAACTCCTTCACCAACTCCCGACTTCACAGACACGCTCTCAGCTCCGCCTAAACACCTCTCACATTTCTGTCTCCAGCTCTCTCAGTATCTGTCCTAAACTCCTGCCCAGGGTGATGACCTGCCCTTCCTCGTGTGTCCCCTGCTCTTCTTTCCCTTTGGAATTCCCCATCCCCGTGCCTCTAGGTGGGTGCCACACGCCGCCCTGTGAGGTGAAGTCCCCACACCACTGCCTCCCTGAACTCTCTTCCCACCCTTTGCTTCTCTCCTGGCCACCCCTCCCCCTGCCTTTGTTTCTCCTCTTCCCCAGTGGGCCTCCTGTCCTGAGGCAGGGTCACGCCTGCTCCTTCTCCGTGTCCTCATCGCTGGGTATGTGGCAGGTGCTTTGCAAATACTGGCTGAATTATGGGATCGTGGGAACCTGGAGCACATGCAGGTTGGGGAGACAGGGACGTGCCTTCTTTGGTTGGGGCCAAGAGGGCTGGAAGGATGTAGATTTTTTTGTCTGGAGGGCTTTCCGAGGTTACTTTGATTTTTGTCTGGGTGCCAGCCGCATGTGAAATAAGGATGGGAAATGAGGCAGAGAGGTCTGCGTCCGTGGCGGGAAGGGCACCATCCTTCGTGGCGATCCCAACTGTTGTGGAGGAACCGGAAAATAACAGGTGCTGAGCAACGTCGCCTAATGTTTTCCCTGGAATTTGCCAAAAGAATAGCGGGGAGAGCCGACTCGTGGTCACGTGTGCCAGGGGCCCTGCGCGGTTCCTTACGTGCGCTAGTTAATAACACGCACGCTTCGAGGGTGGCTGTGGGGCAGACACGGCCCTCTGCTCCCTACCTGTGCGAACTCACGTCATCCTCGTGCTGCCACCATAAGTCAGTGCTACCATCATGAGGAGATGGAGGCACAGAGAGGGCATGTAACCTGTCCAAAGCCACACACCTGGTAAGACGCCCTTCTGAGCCCAGGGAGTCCTCAGCCCAGGAGCAGCCCTCAGCCCCTCCGACGTGCTGAGCGCCAACCTGCCCTCGCAGCCCCTGCAGGGCAGGTGGTGGTGCCTGCGTTCATTTTCCAGGCGAGACTGCGGAGCCTTCGAGAGGTCGACCGACTTCCCACGGATGTGCACGCACTAAGCCATCGGCCCAGGGTGGCGGGTCCCTGTGATCAGCTGCCACCGGAGCACTGGTGAGGGCCTATGCTTCCCAGCACAGTGGGCAACAAGGCGTGAACCTCTGTCGGGAGGGGTCCTAAGCCTGGAAGGGTGGTTCCAGCCCGGTGCCCAGCCCACTGCTCTTTAGACCTGGGCGGAGAATGTCTTCTAGAAGCATGGCCTCTTCTTCCATGCTTATCATATCGACAGGGGTTCAGGCACACAGATTTCCTGGACAGGAGTGTCCGGCGTGGCGCTGACGTGACATCCGTGTTGGGGTCAGCCAGTGGCCTCCCCGGCTGTGAATGCCCAGGAAACCCCCCCAGAGCCGATGGGAGTGCCTCAGAGCAGCATGTGCCTCTGACCTGGTCTCTGCCCACGTTCCCAGAGGACTTCGGGACGCCGACGTGACCTCCTCCTCACGCTGGGAGGGGCGACCTAGCTCTGCCCTGGGACCTGCTGGCCTCCTGGGGTTGGGTCCCCAGTGAGACTTTACTCCTGGCCGATGGCCATGCCGTTTATGCACAGAAGTGCCCGTCACCATAGAGTTAACAAAACGGACTCCTTGTCCTTGAGAATCTCGAGGATTCTCTTAGCACCGGTTCTCCTCTGTCGGAAGCCTTCCTTCCGTGGGGCCCTGATTAGAGAGGGGGGGTGATGCCGCTGCCCGTGGCCACCCTCTTGATCCCACAGTTCTTCCCGAAGGCCAGGAGGCTCAACGCCCGTCTGGTCCACCACCTCCGACAGGGAGAGTGGAGGGAGGGCTGCCAGGTGTCCTGACATGTCCCCGGGTCTGCCCTGACTGAGAGGGGCGTCTCCGAGAGCCGGCACCAACCAGCGGTGGCTGTGGGGAAGGCGGATCTTTGGGAGATGCGGTGGATGGGGTGAGGCTGGTGGGGACACACGGAGGGGAAGGCTGGCCTCTGGGACCTGGGACGGTGAAAGGAGTCGAAAGCAGTCCTGCCGCAGTGAATGGGGGCTGAGGAAATCCGTGAAGTGCAGCCGGGCTGGTCTGTGTGGTCACTTTGCAGATGAACGGCCAGAGGGGGGCACTAGTTCCTGCCCCAGGAGTGTGGCGGGGGGACCCCATGAAGACGCAATGGCTGTGAGTGAGTAGGGCTGTGTGAACACCCCCGTGTGCCTTCCCCCTCAGTCTTGGGGTGTCCTGGGGTGCAAGGAATCTGTCTAAAGACCATCCAAGTTGAGTCCTCGTGGATGGGGAGGGGTTACTTCTTCAGACAAGGGTGGTGGTAGGGAGGGTGCCTGTCACTACCACCTGAGCAGGGGAGGAGAGGGCTTTGCAGGCCGCAGGTGTACAGGTGCCAAGGTTCAGCGGGGACAGAGGAGAAGCTGTCACTGTTCCGAGTGTGTAAAGCACCCAGCAGGGAGAAAAGGGAAGTCGGGGTGTGATGTGGGGCCTGCCAAAGAGCCTGTCTCCAGGGGCCCCTGGAATGACTGCCGCCCCAACCTGGGCCCGCTGGCTCACACCTGCCCCCGTGCGCCGGGCTGCCGGGCAGCGGTCACCACAGCCTCTCCCCCACAGCGTCCTTGCGCCATAAGCTTCTGAAGGTGGGTGGTCAGAGGGGGCAGCAGGTGTGGGCAGGTGACAGGGTGGTGGGTCTGCCCATCTCAGCGACATTCTGGCTGTGTTTCCCCCCCAGGGAAGTGTTACCGCACAACAAGGTGGGAGATGGTGGTGGGGGAGGGGTGGTCTGCCCATCGTCATGGCAACTGCAAGGGCTGGGCGCAGGGACCTCAGCTCCCATTCAGCAGGCTCTCCGGCGAGTGGCAGCCCTTTTCAGTTTGCTCAGTGGCCTTCCTGCCTTAGAAAAGGTCCGCCGGTTTCCTAAAGCGCACAGGGCCCCGGTTCCGGGACGGCTTCCTTTCCAGCATCACCTGGAAACTTGCGTCTGGAGATGCAAATTATCGGGCTCTGCTCAAAACCTACTGAATCAGGAACTCCGGGGGTGGGACCAGAAATCTCGAGTTCACCAGCTCTCCTGGTGTTTCTGGTGAGCGCTCAGGTTTGATAACCACAGCTGCGGTGGGGCGGGGGGGGGTGGGGACTTTAATAAAAATCGGTTGCATCAAACGTGGGAAAGGGGCCTTTTTTTCCTGAGCTCTGCTTGCTGCAGCTTTGCAGTCACGCCGGCGGAGGGCGCGGGCTCGCCTGGCTGTGCCAACAGTAAGCACCGACTGTTGCAGAAATAAATCGCAAATATATGCAAAAGAACTTCAAAAGGCTGTGGCATCAAAGTGGCAGTTAAAGGGGAGACAACGCTCAAGTCACAGGTGCAGAGGGCGACAGCATCAGCATCCCGAATTCCGGAAGCATCTTGGGCTGAAGCATTTCTTTGCAGCCCTTCCAGCCCGTTTCTTTGATCCTTTGATATACAAGAGCCTTCCGACTTTCCTTTGTTCTGTGTTTTTTTTTTTT
>PVKU01004846.1:0-120707 GCA_004027475.1 Anoura caudifer | reverse complement strand
GTCAGGGGCCTCCGTGTGGGGCTGGTGCGAGGAAGCGGTTTGGAAACCTTTCTGCAACCCTGTCGTGGGCATGGCATCCCAGCAGAATTGGAAAGATTGCATCTTCCGGAATGGTGTGTGGTTCGAAATGATGAAGCTTCATTAGTGTTTTTTTTTTTTTTTTTCCAGACTTATTTTTTTTTTATGTTCATGACAAAAGAGAGAGGCAGGCGCGCTGACTTCTCAGAGACCCTCTGTCCTCGCACGTGCTCACCTCCCCCATGGTCAACACCTCCTGCCCGAGAGGTGCATTTTTCACGGAGGAGGACGAATGGCTGTCGTGATCACCCTGACCCCGTAGCCGACCGTAGAGATCACTCTTGCTGCTGTGCGCTCAGAGAGCTTGGGCCAACGTGTGATGAATGGCAGGTACCCACCGTCACAGCAACACGCAGAGGGACTTCACACCCTGGGACTCTCCTCTGTGCTCTGCCTGTTCACGCCCCTCCTCCCAGAGTCTGGCGGCCCCTCATCTTTTTTTTGTCTCCACAGTGTGGCCTTCCCCAAAGAGGCGTAGAGCTGGAATCACAAGGTAGGCAGCCTTTTCAGATCGGCTTCTTTCACTTGGTAATGTGCATTTAAGGTTCTTTTGCGGGGGCGCCTACATGGTTTTGAGTCCGTCTGCCTGTGGGCACTGACCCGAAGAAAGGCATGAGCCAGAGTTTGCACGTAGAAAGAGAAAAAAGTTTAATGTTGAATTGGCCAATAGGGAGGCAGAGCTGATACTCAAAACCTGACTCTGCGATGGTGTCTGGGTACAGGTTACCTGGGGCAAAGTCACGCGTCGTCTCCGTGGTTAGGGGCGAGGGGAGGGGAATCAGTCAGCTGGGCTTCATGGTGCCAACTCTGTGGTTCATGTTTCTTCTTGGGAGTCGCTCAACTAGACAGATCTGTGCGCCTTCAGGTCCCGCCTGTCCTAGGTTGGGCCCAGTGCTCCTGTCCTACCCACTCCGAGATTTTTTGCACAATCTCTGGGGTGACTTTCCAAAGACAAAGATTTGCTCTTATTACCACTTGGCTTAAAACTCTTCAAAGGCTCCTTCTTGCCTTGGGAATCAAGTTCAAGTTCCAGGTGGTGGAAGCGCCTCCCCAGACCGGAGTACAGGGCCGTTCTGCTTCGTGGTTAAACGCACAGACCCTCCAGTCAGACTGCCTGCATTCAGACATGGCCTCTGTCAGTTCTCGCTGTGTGACCTCACTCTCTGGGCCTCAGTTTCCTTGTCTGCAGAGTGGGGACAAGTTATATTTGCGGTAGCAATAAATCCAACCTAAAGACCCCATTTTTCACATACCTTGCCTCTAGGTATGGCCATATGAGTAGATTCTGGCCAATGTGAAGGTTTTGGTTGATACCTCTGCACAACTTTGTAGAAGAGTGTACTTTTTTCCCCTCCATCCTGTTTCGAATATGCTTGTGATGGCTGCAGCTGTAGCAGCCATTGTGGGCCATGAGGCCAGGGCCTCAGCTTAGTGGTGCCATGAAAAGCTCGGAGGAGGCTGGGTCCCTGGCTGCCGGAAAGCCGCCAGAGCAGCCCTGGTCTGCCACCCTCTGGTCTCCTTTGGGTTTTGTGTCTCATGCAGCTGATGCGCTGTGGAATTTGTTCTGGTCCTAGCAGGAGCACATGGAACACCTCCGGGGGACTGGGGACCATGTCTCGTGGGCTCTCTGGTCGGCTCTGGGAGTCGGGGCTTGGCCAGCCCATGGAAACCTTGGTGATCTCCTTGTCCTTGCTTGTGGGGACCTGCTCACTGCCTGCTCCTGCTCAGCTGCGGCTCTGACCTCTCCCTCAGCTCTCGGGGTTCCTCGGGCCGCATTGGGATTGGACCCCGGCCTGGTGGCAGACCTGCTGCCCCGAGGCCCCAGTGTATCCGCAGCCTTCGCCGCACAGGCAGCGCTCACAACCGCATGCGGAGAGGGAGAGCAGCTTCTGGGGGTTCCGCTGACAGGAGCCCAGCGGCCCTGCATGTTTATATCAGTCGAATATGCGCATCCATCAGGCGGCAGGGCCCACCTGTCAGCAGGGCGCTTTCTGTGCTGGGTGGGCCTCCCGTGGAGGGCCGGGGGTCCCGTCTCCTGCTGATTTACGAGGGAAGCCGTACGCAGCAGTCTTGCTGAGGTCGCCTGGCCTGATCCCTGAAGCTGGTCTCACCTTGGGACATTTCCTTTCCTGCCGCCAGCTGTAATCGCAGCTTAATTAGAGTCCCTTTGAGGTGATGACATCGTTCCCCAATGCGATCAGATCCCATGAGGCTGGGGGCTCCGGTGTTCCCCGCAGGGTGACCCGGGTGCATGGGGACCATGGCCTGGTGAGACCTCGCATGGGGGGAGGGGGCCCGGGGGTTCAGAAGCGTGTCTTTCTCAAAGTGCTCCCACATCCAGGGTGGTCCTTCAATCACCCTTCTCTCCCAGGCAAATAAGCGACAGCCCCCTCAAGCGGACGGTTTGCTTGTCGGTCAGAGCTTCAGGGCCCCCGTTATGCGGCCTGGAGTTTTCCTGTCGGGCGCCTGGGACACCAGCCAAGCGGCAGCAGCCAGCCCCCAGTCCACGCCCACAAGGGTGGCATAAGTTGCTCTTGTTTCTATGACAACTGATGCCCCCCCGCCCCGCCCCTTTTTCTTTTCTTTTCTGAAAAGCTGTCTGGATGAGGGAGAGCAGCGTGTGCGATTAATTTGCAGGGTGGCGACGAGCAAAGGGCCCCAGCAATTCGGAGCCTTTCCTGGCCGGCCCTTTGTCTCCGCGTCCTGTCCCGAGTTTGCCACGCGAGTCCCATGGAAGCGGCAGCAATCACTGCCCGGCTGAATGGAGAGGGACCCGAGCAATTTGTGTGCGATCCCATTTGGACTTTTGGGTTTTGAAAGGCTGTTTTTGCTTCCTTGTTTTATTACTATGATTACGACTTTTTTAGAAAAACAACTCTGCTGTTCAGCTTCTTGCGCTTAATGAGGCCTTTCCGGAGGGAAAACTAGCAACCAACCAGCCAAACGGGAGTTCTGCTCTTTAAGCAACTGCTTCCTGAATTCTTCATCACAACCCAGTAGGACTGGGAGGGTGGGTTTGGGATTTCCGTGTTAACAGCCCAGCGCTGACATCAAACCCAGCGGACTCGCCGAGGGCTGTTTCCACAGGCTTGGCATTTAACACCCCGTTTTGTTAAAGAGGAAACGGCAGGAAAAGATGAACTTCCTGAGGATCATAATGATCTAATTAGTTAAGTAGCTCTGGTCCTAGTGATTTCCGATGCGCGGGCCGAATACCTTTGGAAAGACCTCCATGAGGATGCAAAGTGCGGCTAATCTGTGAGAAGGACCCATCTGCTGTCCAGCCTGAATAGATGCCGCAGCCCCCGGGGACTGGTAGTTCCGCCTTTCATCTGAGGGTAGGTGCCGTTCCAAATGGTGAACTGCAAATTCATCCTAAATCGTGCCCACGTCCGCGCAAGCTTTGGTCACCATCTTGTCAGTCAAACAGGGCCATCCTGGGGGAGGGCCCTTGGCTTTGTCAGGATGCGATGAGAGTCCTGCTAGACGGGGTGCGTGGGGAGCTACTCCATCTGGGTTTCCAGCGGGAAAGGGATGTTCCATTGAGCCCAGGGCGTTGGGCATCTAAAGGGATGCTCAGGGTCCGCAGAAGCAGCCTGGGCAACAGCCGCAGGGATCATCCCTACAGAGAGTGAGGTGCAGAGAGGTGAGTTGTAGGTTCAAGACCACACAGACTGAGGGGCCAGGTGGGGACAAGCCTTGTGTCTGTTGCTTGGCCACTGGCAAGGGATACGAAGGCCTGGATAAGGGAGAGTGCTTGCCTTGGACCATCTCTCAGAGTCCTTCCAGCTTTGATATTCCAGGCTCTTCAAGGCTTCGACTTGCAGAGCCAGTGGCTTGAGCCCATCAAACCCACAGGTGGCAAGTACAAGGCCCGTGGGCCGAATCCAGCCCTCCACCTTGTTTCTACCTGGTGGCAGCACTGAGCTCCTTGCCCCCAGTTAAGGAGTAGTTACATTTACACAGTCCTAACATGACATCCGGCCCTTTGAAGGCCACCTTGAGGCTGGTGTGGCCCCTGGTGAAATGAGTTTGACACTCCTCTTTAGATTCTAAACCGGCTGCTTTGGGCAACTGAAAAGGCAGGAATGCACGTGGAGTTACCTAGACAGGTGGCAGGCGTGCCTGGCCTGGGGACTCTCCAGGGAGCTCATTCCATCAGTGTGCTGGGCTTGGCTGAGCAGGAGACCTCCTGGCACGCAGAGCCCCACCCAGTCCCCCTCTGTATCCTGACCTCTCCTGGCGCAGCTTCCTGGATCCTCCTACAGTCGAGCCAACCTGTAGTCCAGCTCTTCAGGTTCTTTGTCCGCTTCCTCCACCTCACGCTAAGTGGGGACCTGTGACAGTGGATTGGAAGACCGGCTTCCGATATGAGGTGTCCAAATCAGGGCTCTGTGACTTCTGTATGCCTCAGCTTTCTTTTGGAAAAAGTCAAGACCTACGAGCTGTGTGTTGTAAACTTTGAAGAATAAATGCCCCGAGTTGCCTGTACTCAGTAAATGGGTGACCGGCAAACACTAAGGACGCCTCCCAGCGGGAACCATTCGACCCCGTCCTAAGCATCTTTGAAACCGAGGACCTTTCCCAGCTCTCTCTTGCCTGCTGTGACCAGGATCCTACCGCTCTGAACCGTCTTCTCCACTTACTTGACAGTTCATCTCGTAATGTGTTGTGGCGTTTCTGCACGCCCAGAGCTTTTCACTGTGTGTTTGGTTAGCCATCACTTTCCTCTGGAATTTCCTCTGCTTGGCTCGGAGATTCTGAGGCCCCGTGACGTCAGCTTGCATACCCTTCAGCGGCCAGTGCCTTGCGCAGCGACAGTGTCTTCCTAAGTGTGCCACTTAGAGCTGCTGGAGTTAATAAATGCACGTCTGCCACTGACCGTCGTCACCCTAAACGTGGAGTGAACGGTCCTGTGTGGGGCGTATCACTGGTGCAGGGTCGAAGGTCCCATAGAGGGTCTTGCTCGTCAGACTGTAAGGTCATGGTCTTGAGAGAAGTAATGGAACTGTGAGCACCAGGCCTGCTGGCATCCTGGCCCCCCACCAGGGACCCTGAATGGTTCACGTTAATAATAACTTCCTAGCAGGGCAGCGCGGGCTCCCCACGAACAGCTACTTAGGGGGAGCAGGTTCATCGCTGCGAAGTGGGCATGTTTAGCAGGGCAACATGAGCAGTTTAAAATCACTCCAGGGGAGGCGTTTCACAGGATAGTAATATAACACACTGGTTGTCAGTTATGAAAGGTAGCTAGAGCATTCGATCCCAGCAACACTGCATCTGCCACAAGGGAGCTAACGCGTACACACGGGCTCGGCCCTTCTGGGAGACGCATTTTCATTTGCTGGAAGCAGAGCCCAGAGTGGCCCCTGGGGGGCGCCTTCGGTGAGATGCGGGTGCAGCCTCAGAGAGCTGCGGCATCCTGGGCTCCTCGCAGAGCCTGAACCTGGAGTCCTTAGCAGGGAAAAAGAATACCCTGGAGGGGGACAAAGAGAAGTTTTTTTTTTTTTTTTTTTTTTCCCTAAAGAATTAATAACAGTCCTTTAATAGAGATAACAAATTCATTGGATGCTACTTTTATGCCATGCCCAGGAGGGGACCCTCAGTGCAGGGATGTTGTTGGGACTCACAGGTGGGTGGCTGGGGACAGAGGAGACGGTGGTGGCCGTTTTCCAGGGTCTAGCTTGCCCTTCCCTCACTAGCGAGAGCGGGACAAAGGCATGAGGGGCTGAGCTGGAAGGAGACGCGGGCTCCACCCCAGGCCCTTTCCCTCCTCCCCAGCTTGCTCCAGAAAATATCCCGCCGTGAAAGCAAGAAGAGGGGGAAGGGGACCAAAGTTTTGCATCGCCTCTACCCCCCCAAGTGTGCCTCTTGGGATATTGCTTTTTAAGCCGGTTACTAAGAAACCAAAGACCAAGAAAAAAAATGTTTGACCCTCCCCCTTTCTGCTGAAGGTTCGCTCCAGGAAGGGAGCGTTTGTTTTCCATTAAGTTACTTTCGGTATTGTTTTGTACTGGCGTCAGGTGTTACAGCACTGTGGTTAGACAACTGTGTACTTTCAAAGTGTATTTCCAGTACGCACCTTGCACTGTACACAGTCATTACAAGAGTACTGACTATATTCCTTAGGCCACACTTTACATTCCCGTGATTATTTTGGAACTACCCATCTCCACTTCCCAGTCCCTTCACCTTTTCCACCCAGTTCTCCAAACTCCTCCCCTCTGGCAACTGTTAGTCAGTTCTCTGTATCTATGAGTCTGTTTCTATTTTGTTTGCTCTTTTATTTTGTTCTTTAGGTCCCACCTATAAGTGAAATCTTGTGGTATTTGTCTTTCTCTGTCCAACTTATTTCACTGAGCATAATGCCCTCTGGGTCCACCCATGCTGTTGCAAATGGTAAAATTTTGTTCTTTTTTTATAGCTGAGCAATATTCCATTGCATTTACGGACCACAGATTTTTTTATCCACTCGTCTACAGATGGACACTTGGGTGGCTTTCAGGTCTTGGTTTTGTAAATGACGCTGCGATGAACATGGAAGCGGGTATGTTCTCTCGAATCAGTATTTTGGTTTCTTCAGATAGCTCCCCAGAAGTGGAATCGCTGGGTCATAAAGCAGTTCCATTTTTAATATTTTGAGGAAATCCCACACTCTTTTCTGTGGTGGCTGCACCAGTCTGCATTCTCGTCAGTAATGCAGGAGGGTTTAGGAGAAGAAACTCAACATATTCACCTTTGCTGTAGGCAGGAGGGTTCCAAGCAGGGCCCGCTCACTAGACTTCCCTGCGCCCCGTCATTTCCGGGGAGTTTAGCAGGCATTTGCCTGCTGCGTGCGTCCACTCTTCCTCAGCTGCCTGCGGATGACCATTTCATTCAAAATCTCAGCCCGCTCCCCCTTTTCCTCCTTTGTCTGTGGACGGATGAAGCTCAACTGCCCAGTGTGTTTGGGTGTCAGATGTTACTTATTGGCATGTGCATCCCTAATAAATTTTGTACATTTTCTCCTATTAATCTGGCTTCTGTTAATTTGATTATTAGCCCAGCTAGAAGAACTTAGAAGGTGGGAGGAAAGATTTTTTTTTTTTTTGCCCCGACAGAGGCGGTCAGCCTCCAGAAGCGCAGATGGAGAGAAGGGACAAAATCACTCGTGTTCCATGTGGCTGGGCACTGACATCCCTTTAAAATGAGAATTCAAAGGCTGGTGTCCCGAGACTCATCAAAAGTATAAGCTATGTTCTTGTGAAATTTGGTGTTGGTGGGCAAGAGGAGGTTTGAGCTTTTTCTTAAAAAAAAAATATATATATTGTTGTTCAATTACAGTTGTCTGCATTCACCCCTCACCACTCCCCACAACCCCAGCCAAACCCACCTCCCTCCCTTCCATCCCCCTCCTTGGATTTGTCCATGTGAGCTTTCTCTTTTTTCAACATTACCTTTCTTTTTTTATTGACCTCCACTCTGAGTTAAGTGGATATTCCTTAACATCCTCCAGTTCTTCGCTTTTCTTTTTAAATCTCCCACAACATCCCCTTTAACTTTATGGCGGGAGACCTGGAGACATGAAGGTAGTTTAGCGATTTACTGGGGCCACACATTAGTAGCAGAACCAAGAATCGAATACAAATCCAGGGGCAGAACAGCTGTTTCCTTTGACCGTTTTATGTTGTTCGTTGTCAGCAAAGAGCCCCTTACCTTGCTGGGACATTTTCTGGGCCCCGCTGAAGGGCGTTGTTCCGTGTGAAATGAGGACACTCGGCTCGATTCACTGCCTTGGAGTCTCAGTGGTCACATTATTCCCTTCTCCAATCCACAAAACTTTCTGATTCATCACGTGTGTTTTAGTCAATTAGCACAAACGAGGAAAGTCCTATGGACCACAGATTTCCTGCAGGGCCCTCTTTGGTGATTACAAATTCAGTTTCACTACATCTTGGCAAGGATAAAGCAATAACTCAAGTCCATAGAAGACTTCCCATTTCTCTGGGTTTTTTTCTATGTTGTTCAGTAAGTTCAGTACTATTATTTGAATGTGCAATTGTAGCTTTTGAGCTCTACACACCCTGAAATGCAGGGATTAACTTGGAAATTTAATAGTCTTTTTCTAAAGTATCAGCTCACTAACCCCCCAAACCTTTTCCTTGCATCTTAAACAACCCAACAGTGAGAATCAGAACGCAAACACTTCCCAAAGCTACAGTTGTGTGGAAATAAGCAGAAATTCTAATACTGGTCTATTCTGTGACCAGATCTTACTGGACTGTAACACAGCTTGGCTTGTGAGTCTTTGAAAAAAACAAAACAAAACACAGTATTACTTTTTTTCTGTTTCCCATCTCCCCTGGTAACGAACAGCAGATAGATTTTTTCCCTCCCTGTGAAGGCTGAAGACAGAATGTTCCACGCCTGTAAAAGCATTCGTACTACTTGGAATCCAAACTGTGAAAGGTTCAACCCAATGCACATGGAGGAGCAGTTCGCTTCACAGCATTTTGAAACTGACATATCACAGACGGTTGCTCTTCTGTTTGGTAACATTAATCAACAAGTGCTTGTAATTCAAGACTGATGATGAATTAAGCCATGCGTGATTTTCTAATGAAGCCAAATAAAGAAATCAGCTGTTGGGAGGCATTCCTCAGTCCTTTGTTAGGAGAAACGGCAGCAAGCTTAAGGTCTCAGTTTGCACCCAGCTCTTCCCGCTGTGTTGCCCTTCTGTAACGCGTGATAAAGTCGTCGCAGTTAGAGAATGCCGAGTTTGACGGCGCCGTGCTTGGAACCATGAGACCCTTTTGTCTGCCACTTTCAGAAGCAGGGCCATCAATCATCGTATACATTCGCGTGTGCCAGCTGTAAAATACACTGAGATCCTCGATGGAAAGTGCTGTAGGAAATTGTAGCACACTGCCTTCCCCCAAATACTTTGAGAGGCCTGTGCTAAGAGATACTGGACTCATTTTATAGCGAGAGACGTTTGGCAGTGAAACCGACTTGCCCAAAGTCACACTGTAAGACAGGAAGAGAACGCAGTAGGCGCTGAATCTTGACATCGCAGAAGACGGCTAGATTACCTGGTAATCAGACACAGCTGAGTTTATTACTTACTGAAGTGGGGGAGCACTCCTTGATCTCAGAAGAGAGTGGCGGGGGGCAGACATTTGCAAGGTTTGGAGGTCTGGGGGAAAGCAGGCAGAATTTCCATGTGGGAATCTGATTGGACTCGGGCAAATTCAAGTTATAATACTTCGGATCGGTGGACCAGAGTGTTACAGTCTTGACATTTTTCCTCAGCAAGAATTTTCTGGGGCAAAAACTTGGGGCACTTTGCTATCAGAGCCTTAGCTCTTAGTCCTGGTAATTCAGCTGTGGGATAGCAGGCCATTGGGTCTCTGATCAGGTTCGTTCAGAATTCATCCGTGTCCCCATCCACCCACCTGTCTGTCCATCCATTTCCCGTCACCCACCCGACAGACACGCACTGAGCACCTGCTGTTTGCCAGGCACCGTGATGAATACAGAGACGAATGATGTGTTTTTTGCCCTGAGAGACTCAGAGTCTAACAGCCATGACGGGCACCTTGAAAGTGGTCGTAATGACAGGTGTGCATGGGGAGAGAGAGACAAGGACCGCGGGTTGCTTCCCAGTTGTGAAGGGCTTCCAGGCAACGCTCACAGATCCCCCCGCCTTTGGCAGGCCAGGGATTTTCTGCCTTGGCTTCGTTTTAACCTCACCTGGAGATTAAAAAAAAAAATGTGGGGGGGACATGGCCCCACCCAAACCAACTGAAGTCCGAACGTGGGGCGCTGGGCCCCCACCATTGTCCTGTGGGACCAGGACCGAAGAAGCCTGCCACCGGGGTTGGGGCGCCGTCGAGGTTCTCGGTGAAGACGTTGACTGACGAGTTCTGGAGTGTGTCCGGGCGACGGTCAGGGGACTGGGGCAGCTGGAGGCGGGGACACCAGGTGCTGTTGCCCCTGGAGGCCGTGGCCTGAGAGAGGTTGGGGGCAGGGAGTGCCCGGGAGGACAGGTACGTTTCTGAGCTGGGTTTGGTGCTGCGGTGATAGCTCCATCAGCCATTCACGCCCGCTGCGGTATCAGCAAGAACATACAGTAGGTGCCTAATTAAGCCCTGGAGCATTATGTGCTATTTGCCAGTGGATGAAAGCCCCGCGGAAGGCAGACTCAGACTGCTGTGGTTCTGGGGGAAGAGGGTGGACATCAGGTCGATGGGCTGGGCCTTGATTCGCCTTCCCTGGTCCATCTGAACTGAGGGAGGCCCCTAACCCCTCCGGCACTCAGTCCATGAGGACCACACTTTCTGCGGGTGGCCCTCCCAGGGGTGTTCTGTGACAGACAAGATCACTACTGGGAAAGGGTATGGATCAATGTAAGGAGGACAGGTGACAAAGTGGGTCTGACATTCAGAGACATCTCTGTGACAGGGATCTTAATGTGGCCACCACCCCAGAAATTATATGCAAAGGTCAATCCTAAAGGCTTGGCCCTTGGGCCTCAGCGCTTGGTGGAGCCCATAGCTCCTGTCCTTCACCTCTTCCGTGTCACCCCTTCACCTGGCAGCGCAAAGGGTGGCAGGCAGCGTTTGGCGATGGCCTGTGCCCTGGAGGTCAGTAACCCTAAACTCCAATGTCATTCCTCGGTGACCTCTGTTCCAGTCAGTATGGGATGTGGCTGTCCCCTGGCCTTGTTTACATATTTTATAGTGACTCTCACAATCTATAATCATGTTCATTAATGTAGGGTCCATGAGGGAAGGTGCTGTGTCTGTCTTGTTTTCAGGTCTGCAGTACCTACGCAGGCCCCCAAGAGAGAATGTGCTGCATAAATATGCCTTAAATGAGTTGTTTTTATTGGGTACCTCCCATGCTCCTTTTAATTAACACACTTTGTCATGTGCCCTCTGGGAAGAGAGCCCAATGTGAGGGACAGAGAAAGCACAAATATAGTGGAGTTATTGGGTCTTACATTACAGGGGCTTGGACAAGTCTTGCCACCTTTCTGGAACTTACCTATAATACTTTGTAAAGTGTAGGGTTAGATGCAAAAGAAATATATAGCCTATTATATAGAACCGTGCACCCAAAACCTGTATAATTTTGCTAACCAGTGTCACCCCAATAAATTCAATTTAAAGAGTAGGACTTTTTATTTGTTCCACCCATTTACGGTCACCACACATTCCGGTTGGTAATTCCTCTCATGGAGCAACTGCTGGGCGGTCGTTCAGTGGACTCTCCAGCCCGTTGCCCTAAAACAGAAGGACCCCCCCTCACCCCACCAGTCTGCAGGACATCGCTCAAACCTGCCTTTAGGCAGTGTCTCTGTGTGAGTCACCCAAGAGACATTCCTAGGTGCCGTATCACACTTTCGATGGCAGAAATATAGACTGTCGGTGAACTCTCTTACAAACCCTTCTTCATTAAACACATTGTTTAGGAAGTGAGCTCGAGCTTTAAGGGCTGGGGTTCCGCTGGGCTGCTTGGAAAGAGGGTGAGCAAAAGCAGATGCGAAGTCAACCCCATGGAGTTTCAGTAGGGAGGGGAACTTGTACTAACAGATGTGTAGTTGTAAACGTAGCCGACCCTCGGAAGGCAGGGTGAGTTTCTGTGAAAATGTGTAACAAAGGAGCCTGGCTTAGCGTGTGTTGGCAAGACATCTTCTGGGAGAAGGTGAGCCGTTGGCGGAAGTGGAAAGGCTGCTCTGGTGGCTGGAGGTGGCTCAAGGGGAGCACAGGGAGCCTTCTGCGCCAGGGAGCGACCTCAGGTCCTGGCGTGGGAAGGCTTGCGGAGCTCACCGCACCTAAGGCCCGATTGCTGCGCTTGGAGAGGAGAGAGCCAGGTAGAAGACAGTAGGGGTTGATGCTGGGAAGCTGGGCAGCGGCCAGAAATGTGGGCGCTGGACCTTTAGTTTGTGACTTGTGAGAAGTCACTGATGGTGTTTATAACGACGTTCCCGTCATCAGATTCGGGTTTGGAAACGTCGCTCAGCCTGCTTTGCAGGGAATGTGCTGGAGGAGGGGAGGGTGCAGGAGGACCGCTCGGAGGTGGGCTATGGCGGGACCCCCCCCCCCCCCCCCCCCGTGAGAGACGGAGGCGGCGTGAGTCAGGGGATGGCAGTGGGCGTGGTAGGTTGTGGACATGGGCGGCCGCCCCTCACCGCGACTGAGAGCACTGGAGCAGTACGATCGGTCCTGGGACTGGGCTACGAGGTCAGTCTTGTACGCATTCGAGGCCGAGGTGCCTTCCAGCCATTCGGTGGGAAATTTCACCTTCCGGGAGGCACGCTGTTGGGGAGCCCAGAGGAGAGGTTTGATCTGGAGGGTCTTGGACCAGAAATGCTAGCTGAAGGCGTGGGCGTGGGCGAAACTGCCTGGGGGGATAACAAAGAGTAAGGAAGGCCTGCAGGGGGCACCCTGTGGAGGAGCTCTGGCAGGGGGAGCTGGGGAAGGAAGGAAGAGCGGAGGAGGAGGCAGAGATCCGGGATGAGGGAGGAAGGCAGAGTTGTGGGGGGAAGTCGGGTGTCCAGGGACCCACGGGAAGGAGGGTCTTTAGGTGCATGGTGTCTGGGGCTGTCAGGCAGGTCCGATGCTGACAGGTGTTTTTGGATTTATATGAATATGGAAGTTGAAAGGGTCAGGCCAGATCCCCAACCCCCAGCCTGCTAATGACCCAGTCCGGCCAGTTTCCCACCTGCTGGACTGCCTATGACTCAGTTGTCTGGACTCCCTTGGTAGCCCGAGGCTTAATGGAAAGTCTCTCCCACCTCGCAGGACAGACACCTGGCGCCAGCCACAGTGGCCTGTGGGCAGAGTGACCCTCCTGTACCTGGGAACAGTCCGGCCCTTTACCTAATGCATTGTCCCTGCTCACATCCTGGAACCCTGAGGCCCCCGCCTGGAAGAACCAGAGACTAACCCCTCCCCTATCCTTCACAAAGGAGCTTTTTCTTTAAAAAAAGAAAACCCCACTCCTGCCTCCGCCGCCCTCCCTCCGTGCTGAAGTGGACCCCAACTCAGCCCGCCTCTCTGCACAGCATCAAATAGAGGCATTTGGGTCAGATGACCCGGTTCCTCCCGCCTCTATTTCTTCTGCATTTCTAACCGAAGTCCAACGCTTTTTCAAAGGCCTGTTGGCCGTAGAAGCGGGAAAGGGGGAAGATGTAGCGAGTGAGTGAGAAGCGAGCAACTGTGGGTTTAGACAGCTCGTTCGAGAGATCAGCTGCAGAGGGTGGCAGAGGTGATGAATACTGCGGGGTGAGGAAAAGATCTTTTCTTAAAGATGGGAGAACCTTGTGCGTGGAGAGTTGCAGATGGGAAGGATCCTGCTGAAAGGGAGAGGTCCGTTTCTGTGGGAGAGGGAGGGGCTCAGCGATGGGGAGCATGGGGGCTCCAAACCAGGCCGGGGAGAGGGGCGCCCCGTCTAATACAAAAGGAAGAACAAGGCAGGGCCCGCACGTCTGGGGGTTCATTGGTTATTTCTTCTGCAAAATCGTTTACTCATCGTAATTCTTCTATTCCTAGGCTTGAGAGCAGGGAAGACATTTTTTTCCCCAGTTATTTTTTTTTCTTTTTATTTTCAAGAGGGCTCACAGTGTCCTCAAACCTCCGTTTCCTTCACTTTGGTCATCCCAACGGCTTCATTCACATCTTTAAAAATTCAAGTGGCTGTTCATGAGCTCCCGGGCAGAACTGTGGCGAGTTGCTCACTACCTCAAAGTGAGCCCCTCTAACAAAATATTTCTGGTGTTTTCCAAAGGATGCAGGATGAAGAGGTGTGTAACTTCTTCAGATTATCGCATACACAGGACAAGTGATTACAGTGCGGTATTTGGAGTCATGCCTTGGCTTCCCAGGTGAAAATAAGCGGACTTGCCCGTGGCAGGGAATCCGCTTACGTAACCTGGAACTTGGTTGGAAGCAATTGCGGATTTGGGGAAGGGACCGAGAAAATAGAAAATTGTGCAGTTCCAAATGTGTGATACCTTAATCCTTTGTGTTGGTTAAGACTCTAACCTGCTGTGGCTGGAAACCCGCGTGGAATTCTAATTACCCTTGCGTCCAAAATTTGCTGGGCACGCAGGCTAGGGAGAGCATTATGTGCGATTTGATTGCTGTGCGATCGATCAGCTGCACACCGGGGTGAGCCGTTTTGTTTCCAAGACAACAGCGTTGGACGTTGAAATGATCGATCCAGTCGCTTTGGCCACCCTACGGTGACATTCAGCGCACGCAGCGTGATGTGACCGTGGCTGGCGATCCCCTGTCGTCTTGGTTTTCCCATGTTAGGGGTCGTTGTAGGTAATCCAACCCTTTCCAGCGAAGGTGAGTCGTTCCTGCTGGCCGTCTTCATGGGGAAGATGGTTCATTCGGAATGTTTCCTTTCTCCCACTTCCGTATCTGAAAAACGGGCTGCCCGAGAGAAGTCAGGGGTGGAAGACATGTACTTCCCCTCAGCCACTCTTCGTCTTCATCACCGACTCCCACTGTTTCCTTTACAAAGAAGATGGCCAGACCGCAAACAATTGCTCAAGGAGAGACCGGATTCCACCTGCTCCGCGCCCCTGGCCAGCCGTGTGGTGCAATTCTGAAGAGTCCGGCAGCTGCTTTCCTCGGGCTGTGCCCTGAGAGGCTGCTGGGTTCTTCCTGATGTGTCCTGCATTACAGTGACACTGATCTGGGACATGGCTCTCGATGGCAGAGGCAGACCCCGTTAGGGGGTCACCCTCTTTCCATTCTTCCTTCCTTCCCAGCAATTGCTTGCTGTGGGATTGGCCCACCCATGGCGGTGAGCTAGGGACAGGGGTGTGCGCCCTGTTCCAGCAAATGGAACTCTGGGCTCCCATTAGCTGAGAGGGGGACAGAGATCCTGGCAAAAACAAAACAAAACAACAACAAAAAAAAACAACAACAACCCTCTTTTCCTGCTCTGTGAATTGATTCATGAGAAAAGTCAAACAGAATTCTATAAATGAAATCATGGTTATATATTGATGAATTATGCCCAATAGAAATAATAATACAATTTCGTGAAATTGGGGAATTTGCTGGAGAAGATGGACCTGTTCTGTTGGTTGAAGTAAAATCTAATTTCTTCCATTTCGAGTCAGCAAACATTCCTTGATCACTAACACTGTGCCTGGTGCTCTGAGGGGCAGGGGATGCAAATCCCAGCCCTGGGCTTTCTCTGAGGAAGGACAATTGAACAGCCCCGTGACAATGGGACCCTCTCAGGAGAGGAGGGAGGCACGGGAAGCTTTGGGAGCTCGGGAAAGGAAATGCCTCACTGTTCAAGAAGGAGGCGTTTTCCTCCCAACTTTAGGTGACACCTGAAATGAATCTTGGAGTGAGCACTGGCCAGGCTGGGAAAGGGGAGGAAGAGAGCCCAGGAATAAGGAGAACAGACGCGCAGAAGCACTAAGAAGCATTTATGTTTTGAGAACGGCAGGTTGCTGGGGGTGGCTTCAGTCTGAAGTTTCACTCGAGTTTATGATGGGACAGGCCACCATCATGTCAGGTTGCAGGAGAAATTGTCATGGAGGGGATTCAACTTGAATTTGACTTTGAAAAGGGCCATAAGGAAGGTAGACAAGGGGAGGGATCAGAGCGTCCAGTCAAGGACAAGCATGGCAAGCGAGGATGGCAGAACGTGGACCAGGGTGCTTGGTGTGGAGTAGCGGAGACAAAGGCATTATCTCTGCCAACCTGAGTTGATTGGTGCTGGCTAGCTCCATTGAGAAGGATTGTGACAGGGACTATATACTGTGGAATGATGCTGGGATCACTTAGTAATGTCTGCCAAGGGCAAGGGAGAGGGAGGCGTTGGTCCATGGGCCATGTATTCCATATCCTGCTATAAATATCCTACTAACAGAACTTAGAAAAAAGGTGTCCTTATAGGATATTCTTGAGAAAGCTTGGAGGGTTGGTTCCTTTTCCCACTTCTTAGATCATTGAAAAACGCCGAGTCACTTTTCTTCTCTTTGCCTCATTTTCTTCCTTAATCGAAATCATTTAAAAATACCTTCCTTTAGAAGACAAAGTAGCTGAGGTTTTGCTGTACACAGACATACATGTGCGTGTGTTTGGTTTTTAGAATGAGCTCCTCTTATAGGCAGGAGAGAAAAGCATTTTTGAGATCAGAAAAGAATTTAAGCATGGTCTTTGCCATCTGCCATACTTTACAGATGAGGAAGCTGGGCTTCTCCTGGTACAGTTGGCTGCTATCTAGTAAAGCTGATAACGCATTAGGGAGACTCAGCCATTCCTCACCCAGGTACGTACTCTCTAGCTGTGCTTCTCAAAGCTTTTGCTGCCGTGTCACATATTGAAAATGTTAATACCGTATTTTGCTGCGTATAATGTGCACCCACATTTTTGTGCTCATTGTACATGGGATTATTATACCCATGGTATGTAATTATTACACCCAGGTATAACACACATCCTTGTTTTTCCCTCAAAAATTTGGGCGAAAAACCTGAATATTATACATGGTAACATGGTATTTCTCTTAAATGCAAATACCAGCTCCCCAGGTATTTCCAGCAACCTATGGACAAGGCAAACTGTGGTCTATTGTGGACCACCGCCACAGGGCTCTGGCAGTGTCTCGGAAGGGGAGAGGCGAGACCAGAAGCCAATGGGAAAGGGAATCAAGCCAATTGGGTTTGATCAGGATGCTGCAGTGCAGGAGTGGTGGGGGCAGCAAGGTGAGGATTTTGAGGCAAAGGATTCAAAGACTCTTGGGGCTCGAAATGTGCGGTGATGCTTTTCACAGAAGAGCGTGCTGGTGGAGTGGGATAGAAGGAGGTCCCATTCATGTGGTCAGCAGGGTCTGGTTTTCGTTGCCAGTGTCCCTTGAGAGTGAGCGTGGATGATTCTGATTCTTACGTCACAGTGTGCACTGTGGGGAACAGGTGAGGCAGTGTGGGGGTGCGGTGGACCGGATTGGGGCTCGGCCAGCCCAGGCCCTGACCTGGCCATTCTGAGGGCAGGAGACACACCTTCCTCGGCATACCCATAATGCATTTGTGCCTGAAGTGGTCAGCGTAGCAGCTTAGCGGCTCTGCCTTAGGGGAAGAGAGAGGCACAAAAATTTGCATAGCAGCATTGTTTGTAAAAACATAAAACTGGAAGTAACTCCAACATCTATTGATAAATTGTGGTATATTCGAATAAAGTAGGCTATGGTGCAGTAGTGGAGAGGAATGGGTCACAGCTACATGATCAGTGACACGTATCCATGTATGACTCATAAATACAATCTCAAGGGGAAAGCCAAGTTGCCAAAGGCGGCACACCTGTATACACGAGAAATTCCCACAGGTGGATGGCGTGGCGAAAGACCCGCGGGGAGTGTGAGGAGGTGTGTTGGACATGCACACTGAGCTGGTGGCTGTGCATCCTTTCCGCCTGGGAGGGGGCTCAGGGGACAGCCGCGGCGGATCCAGCTGGTTCCCAAGCTGGGTGCTAGTGCCACAGGCGTCCTGAACAGTCTGTTTTTATACCTTAACTGTTTTCTCATCATCTTCAAACATGTTTGAAAAATACACTGATGCTTACATAAGTGAGCAACTTTCCCAAAGCCCAACAAATCAGACAGAGGTCTGCGTGTTTGTTCCTCTTCCCAAGCCTCTGGGGGCGTGTGTGTCTGTGTGTCTGTGTGTGGTGTGTGTCTGTGTCTGTGTGTTGTGTCTACTGGACCTTGGGGGACAGCACAGCCATGGGGATGCGGTTGGTCGGTGCTGGTGCCGCCGCTCAGAGCCGGGGTTTGTCCGAGTCCTTGGCTGTCTGCCGCAGAGAGGCCGGTGGCTGCTGCCACTCTCCGAGGACCTAATCCTGGGGAAGAGGCGGAGACAGAAGGGAGGCCTGAAACCGTGTTGTGGTAGGAGACAAGACCGTGGGTTGTTCCTGGGATCCCATCTGGGGGCCTGGGGCTCTAGGTTGCCTGAGTGATGACTTCCGGAGCCAGAAATCAGATCAGGGCCACACAGTTAGGCTGTACACCGAACATTTAGATAACACTCAGGAATCGAACCAGAAGAACCTGGGGGGGGGCACATTCACACGTTTGCTGAGCTCTTCAGTAGGAGCGCTTGCTGGATTCCTACCGATTTCGACAGGGAGTTTGGCGTGTTTATCAGCACTAGTTTAGCTCCATGAATCCACCGCTCAGCTCTCCACGGCGTAACCGGGGAGATAGAGGAGTGAGTGCTGCATGGGGTTCAGATCAGCCTGCCCCCCACCTTGACCCTGAACCAGCGCCAGGAGCCCCAGCAAGCTCGCATGTTGATCAACCCATGAACAAAGCAATTATTTTCAGTACCTCTATTTTGCAATAACCTTTAAATGTGAAAATGAATAATTAGTTCCTAATTCTTTAGTCAACATGGAAAGCCCCTCAGCCTTGAGCTAGGCTGAGCCTGGCATTGTTATTCGGAATCTTTCCAAGCGCTTCGTTAGCCTGTTGCATGCCAAGTGACTCTGTTGAAAAAAGTCCCCAAGTTTTTTTCTATTATTACCAGTTAAAAACGCTTGCTGCCTTTCCTGGTATAAGCGCACACCCATCGGACTTGTTGGGGTACAGGTGCATTTGATGTAGGTGGGGGAACAATTTCTCCTTTGACCTCTCAACCTGACCTGGCCCCAGCCCTCACACGCCATGGATTCAGGGCCCCGATGGTCCACCACCCGGCTTTGCAGAGGGAGGTCTCCGTCGTACATTTTATGGGTGCTGCACCCCAGGTGGGACGGCACATGTGAGCTCACGCCTCTGCTGGGACGCTGTGTCCCACAGCGACGCATAGACTTCCGACTGAGGACCGAGAGCACAGAAATGAAGTATCTTTGTAAGAACGGGCTGTGTGAGATTTAAGGTTATTTTGTGAAAAGTTATCGGTCAAACAAGAGCGATCAAGTAAAAATCAGCCACTAAGAGGGAAGGCGTTTTCTATAACGCTCTTTCCTCAGGATTTTGGAGATCAAGGGAGACTTGGTGTATTATACAATGTATTTTAGAAATATTTAGCTTGTGTTAACAGAGACTGGCAGTACCACTGCATACAGAGAGCTTAAAATCCTGAGGAAAAAAATGGTGCAGTCCACTCAGGGAAAAAAAACCACATCACAACCATGACATTAATTACTAACCTCCAAGTTCCGACTTCTAGTCTGCGTTCCGCCTTTTAGCTCAAGCCCCTCATTTCCGAGTTACTTACCGTGGCACTAATAAGTTCCAGCTTGAAATGTGTTCATGAGGTTTTAGCTTCGAGTAGGTAATCTTTTGAGTGCAACTTGCTTTGCACATAACGAGTGTTTGCTGCGGTCTCAAACATCCTTTTCTTTCCCTCTTCATCCCTTTCTCTCTGGCCCTCCCTTCTTTGCTGCCTCTCCTCCCTGTCCCGCCCTCTGTCCTCGCTCATTCTTCTTCGGGTTCCATGATCCAATACAGTCTCAACCAGCTGCTGAATTCCTATGTGTAGCAGGTGCTCCCTCTTCAATAAACCCAGTTGGGGGGTGGAATTCAGGAAAGAATGGCCCCAGGAGCCTGCCTCAGATGGGCTCCCAGGACCATGGTAGCCATGCCTGGGAAGACAGAGAACCCCAGTAACAGCTATTGGAATGTGATGTGACTTTTAAAAAAAACTTACCCTTTCTGTACCTCATTCAGCAGGAGACAACTTCGCAAATTTTACATACCAACACAGAATAAAATCTTGCAGAGCCCTGGAGTGCCTCAGGCCCCTTTTCATTAAGGTGACAGTCTAAAATTTGAAACAGAAAACGCTCTCCATTACCAGATGATACAAAAAGTGACTTCTGCTGAAAGTGTGACTTCTCCCCAGTGTTAACTGGGGCTCCCTTGGTGAAGGCGAGTGCTGCGTTTAGGCCAGAAAATGTAAATCACTCAAGTAAAACTCAGTGTTTGGCCTTTGTTGTCTTTTTTAGGAGAGGGGCAATCATTTTTACTTGATTAGTTATGCAGTCTCCCTCCAAACTTTCGCTGACTCTTTCCTGGGTCAAATTTTTAAATTTTCTAAATTACATTTATTAAGGATGACATTCGTCAATAAGATCATACGGGTTTCAAGTGTACATTTCTGTGATACAGCGTCTGTATATTGCATTGTGAGCTCACTCCCAAAGTCAAATCCTCTTCTGTCACCACGTATTGGACCCCCTTCCTCCGGTCGCCACCACACCGTTGTCCATGCCCATCAGTTTTGGTTCGTTTTTCCTGTTTGTTCATTTGTTGCTTTCAGTTTTATATCCCATATATGAATGAAGTCATACGGTTCTTGACTTTTCTGACTTGTTTCGCCCTTCGTATTCTTAAAATCCATTCATGTTGTCACAAATAGCAGTAGTTTGTCTTTTCTTGTTGCTGAGGAGTGTTCCATTGTGTGCGTGTGCATGTGTGTGTGTAACCTCTCCATCAAATCATCTATTGAAGACACTCTGGTCATCTGCGTGGTTTGAATAACACTGCAATAAATGCAGGGTGGCATGTCTCTTTGTGAATAAATGTTTTCAAACAACAGCTCTGACAAGGGGTTAATATTCAAACTGTATAAAGAACTCATTCAACTGTGAACTCTTAATATGTACTTAGTTATGATTTTAAAGAAGAAATTAGAAAAAAGTGTGTTTAGGAAGCTTTTAATTTATCGATGCAGAAAGGTCAGTTAGTTTCAGAAATGGGCTTGCTTTGGCATTTCGGATATTTTGGAATCATTTATCTTTCTGTAACTTAGACCATATTAGAGACAGTGGACCTGAGCAGTCAATTTAGATTTGAAAATTAATTATTTTTCATGATTGAGAGGACTGTGCTGGGAATGTGCAAAGGAAAGAAGGAGCTAAACACCAAAATGGAAATCCTACAGTGAACCGTCCAGTACCTGGAGTGATCCTGCAAAAATGTAAAGATCATTTCCTGCATTAGAGCAACTTCGCAGACAAATAGAGGTCAGCCATATGTCCACGTTTAATGTCAAACTTGCCATAAGGGATGAGGCTTCTGAAAAAGGTGAATCAAAGACTCCCTGTGGGTAGAGAGATTTTATGGGGATGTTTAATTGAAGACGGTAAGACTATTAGGCTCCTAACAAGACCACTGTCAGGGAGTGGGGTGATGGTAACATCTTTTCCAGAAGGAATTCCTTATTTCAATACAGTCTACCAAAAACATTGCTTAAGCTCTTGTATTAAAGATAGTATATACAGGATCTGGCACCAATAATGCTCCGTTTTTATTACAAAATCATAAGCATGTGATTCTGTAACATGACGATGTCACACTCAAGTACACTATACGACATTTTAGGTGAATTGTTCAAATTAAAGCTACACATTATCTCACCCCTGTTATTACCCTACCAGCCACACTCAAGCAGGCGCCTCTCCCCCCGGACCTGTAGTCTCCAGGCGTATCTCACACCTCATAAAATCCACATTGGGTACCATTTCTTTTCTCCTGTCACTTCCCTGTTTGTAACCCTCAAATGGCTCCCCACGCTTTTTGAAAAGAACCCAACTCAGCACGAGGACCCGACCCGCGTCTCCTGATGGCAGGGCCCGTTTCCCAGAGACGCCCACCATGCGGCCCACGGGGGCTTCACTGTTCCCTCTGACTGCATACCAGTGCATCAAACAGCCGCCCGGTAGCTTGCCCCTCACTTTATTCGTGTCCCTGTGGGAAGGTGGCCTCATCTACAATGACAGCCCTCTCAGCTCCATCCCCGGTCAGTCACCCTCCACACCCAGGCCTGTTTCTTCCAAGTGCCACTATCTGGCCTGACAACACCTGTGCATGGTCTGGTCCCCATCCTCCCCATTCCCACCAGAGTCCAAGTAAGTTCTGGGGGGCGGGGCCTGGGGGGACTGTTCTCCATTCATGTCTGCAGTCCCAGGGCCTAGATCAGGGCCCCGCTCATGGTACACGTTGTGGGCAAAATTGTCCCGCCTCCCACCAAATTTATATTTTGAAGACTTTTTAAAAAATGATTTTATTTATTTGTTTTTAAGAGAGAGGGGAAGGGAAGGAGAAAGAGAGGGAGAGAAATATCAACGTATGGTTGCCTCTCACTCACTGGGGAACTGGCCCACAACCCAGACATGTGCCCTGACTGGGAATCGAACCTAAAACCCTTTGGTTTGCAGACGGGCACTCGGTCCACTGAGCCATTTCAGCTAGGGCCATACATTGAAGTGTTAACTCCCAAGTACCTCAGAGTGTGACCCTATTTGGAGCTTGGGCCTCGACGGAGATCCCTGAATTAACAGAGGTCAGTAGGGTGGGTCCTAATGCAGCATGGCTCTCGTCCTTATTGGAAGAGGAAATGTGGACACGATGTGTTCAGAGGGAAGCCAACATGGAGACAGAGGGAGAAGACGGCCATGGCCAAGCCCAGGGCACAGCCTCCGAGAGAGCCAACCCGGCCAGCGCCCTGACCTCAGACTCCCAGCCTCTGGGATGCTGACACGACAAATTTCTGCCATGGAAGCCACGGTATCGCCAGCAACCCAATGCGGTACAAATGCTTAATAAGTATTTGTTCCAGAAAGTATGGGCCCTGGCTGGTGTGGTTCAGTGGATTGAATGCTGGCCTGTGAACCAAAGGGTTGTGCCCAGGCAGGGCACATACCTGGGTTGGGGGCCAGGTCCTCAGTAGGGGGCGTGTGAGAGGCAATCACACATTGATGTTTCTCTCCCTCCCTCCCTCCCTTCCTCTCTCTAAAATAAAGAAATGAAATCTTTACTATAAAAATGAAGAAATAATATGGAACAGTTTTGTAAGGATAAAAGGTAGCGATACTGTGGAGCAAAGGGAGCCTGGGTGAGGATTTCTCCAGGGAATCTTCAAGTTGGCCCAGGAATAGGATGTTGCCTTGATGGACACAAAGGCAGCGCTAATGCGTTCACGTCCCTGGGACTGTGAGAACGCCCTGCCCTGATACTCGGGGCGTGACCCTCCCAACAGAGAAGTAGCACGTGGCCCAATGATGGTGATCTGAGTGTCACAGGGAGTGGCTCTGTCACCTTGAGGTTGCAGCAGTCAAGGGTGCTGTGGAGGGTCAGGCATGCACACTGGACTTGGGGAAATCCGACTGCAACTGGGAAGGGAAAAGGCAGGACCCGTTCCCTTATCAAACACATGAACTGAGCAGAGACACGGTGGGTCTGGGAAAACAGTGCTTGGACAGGCCAATGACAGCAGGCTCAGTGGCCGGGCACCATTGGGGCAGCCTGTTCACAGAGCGCAGAGGAAGGCTCCGGTCGAGGGTGGACACGGAGTGCTGCCTGAATCAATAAGACCACGAGCCAGGGCACCGAGGCTGGCCACATGCCGTGGACAGGGACATTTCCATTTGCATTCGACACTCTGCAGACCCCAAAAGAGTGCTGTTTCCGACCCACCTGAGAGCTGTAACAGAAGGTGTGATGCTAACTGCCGAGGACAAAGAAAAAGCAAAAACGGTCAAGTCCTGATTCATTTCCACATTCCTTGCCCACCAGAAACGTCCAAATTGGAAAGTTCAAACAAGCCACGTGACAAGGAATCACAGTCTATACCAGGTCTGGGCCGTAAGTGAAGAATTAACGGTTTTTAACGTGGTCAGACCCCAAGTCCAGGTGCATCAGCCCCCTGAGCTGGGGGGTGTGTAGGTTGGTGTCAGACCATCGTCACCGGTCATTTCCGAGGAAGAATGTCACTGAGGAAATGAAGACATTTGAAAAGGCACAATATTGTATCTGGTTTCCAACACGGGGAAGAGATCATTTGTATAAATAACACATACTTGAGCCGACCATTGGCTTTTATTATTATAATAATTTATTTTCTACTATTAAAAGGTCTTTATTGCAAAGCTATGTATATTTTCAAGTTAAAATATAACATTTAAGGAGAGAATAAAACATAAAGGCTCACTTAGAAGATTAATATATAAACAATGCTTACGAAACACGGAGAAATGTAGTTTGATGAAAACTCCATCTGAGTAAGAGATGCCTCTCTCAAGCACAGCACTTCTTTCCTCGCCACCGAGAGAGGTCCCAAACATTCCGTGACTGTTCGGAAGTCCCCCAGTTCTCGGTGTGCTCCGGGAAGGCTCGTGTTCCTTACATCCCCGGGGACTGTCCAGGCAGGAGCTGACCGCGGTGGGAAACCTGGGATGGAGGCGAAGCTTCAGCACAGGGAGGGGCTCCCCCGCCCTGCTGGCCTCAGGGACCCTCTGCTGGAGGTGGCGGTGGCGGGTGGGCCACCCAGCTGGCAGCTGGGGAGTGGGGAGGAGGGAACGGCGCCGCTGAGTTAAGACCCAGGTCCAGCCCAGGGAGGGGAACACCGGGGCGTGTTACCTTCTGGCCTCCTTGCGGGTTTGAAAACCCTCCTCGGGAAGTGGTGATTTTCACGCTGTCTTCCAGGGACTTGAGCATCGTTAGCATCACCGCCATCTCCTCCTGGTGCCTGGAGCGTTTGGCTCTCTCTTCCTTCAGTTCGTGAAGCAGGGAAGCAATCTCCTGCCTCAGCGTCCAGTAGGTCGTGGTCCCCTTCCTGTAAGCGTCCACAAGGCTGGGTATGTTTAAGGACTCTTTCTCGCGTCCGGCCTCGGCTGAGGCTGCCTCGACCCTCGCATACTCCTCTTTCGCTGAGCTCAGCTCGTCGATGAGTTGGCATTTCTCCGCCATCTGTGTGGCCACAGCTTCTGCGAGCCGCACTTCATGTCTTGCGTAAAGTCGACTCCAAACAGACTGCAGAAGTCTGACTATAAGTACAAGACCCACCAAGAAGCTGGTGACAGGTGGACATGCCAGCATCCTCCACAGGAAGACGTGGGCAGTGAGGAGTGGACCCAGGCCATTGGGCAGCAGCTCCACCACCATCTTGCCCAGCTTCCCAAGGACGGGCCCAAAGCCCAGCTGCCCAGAGGACCACAGCCGATCCCTCTGCTCAGGGGCTGCCCTGTTGCCATGGAGTCCCCAGCCACAACATTCCACTGGGAACTGGCAAGGGCAATCCTGATTGGTCGTCAGAGATGTGGTTGGGGTAGGGGGAGGTTTGTCAGTAATGCTCTCCTGTGACTTTTATTATTAAACAGAAAGAAAAGCAGATGGCTTGCAAGGACCGCGAAAAAAGAACGATGGCCCCTGGCTGTCATCCATTGTCACTACCCATTGGTCCCTGTATTTTCATGAAATGCGTGTCCCCCAAAGTAATTCCTGCCAAATCGAGCTTGTTTCCTTTTTGGCAAGGGCCCCCACGGGTGGGTCAGGGGAGCGTCGGAGGCAGACTCGACCCAGATTTTAGGAAGATTTTTCGTCTGATGATAACTGTCCGCTCGTGAGGTACCCATTCCTTCAACCACAGCGGGGCCTGAGGTGAACTTACAGCCTTTCAAATCTTTTCCTGATCATGTCTTAGTTAGCGGGGCACCAAGCGACCATCTTCTGAGAGCAAAGCCGCTTCGCCGTCCTCCATTCTTCGTGCCCCCTTCTCCCCTGGGCTATAGTGACATCACCTCACCCTTCTCTCACTGCGCCGGACTGGCCTCTGTGCTCTGCCAGACGTACTTGAACTTCGACCTGATTGTGCTTGGGACTGGGCTGGCCCTTGGGTACCCGCGGGATAAAGTCCCAGCCCCTCACCCAGGACCCTTCACTGCTGCTCTCTTTGCCAGTTCGCGTCCAGGCACCGCACGCAGCCTGTGCTTTTGCTACCCTGAACTTTTTGGCGTTTTCATTTCAACACTTCCTACCTCTGATTCCTTGAGCTCACAATGCTCGTCTTTTTCTCTTTACGACGTCTGATCTCCTTTTCTGCCTGGCAAACTCTCACTGATACTTCAAAGCCAAGGCGACAGACATCACCTGTGTGTTGTGGGGAACGGGTTTCGTTTATGCAGATTGACCTCTCGATCCAAACCGATGGAAATGTGTTGCTGTCCCGCGTCCGCTGTACCCTCTATGAATCCTAGACTGGGGCTCTGACACTGTGACCTGACAGGTGCAGGCTCCGACTGTTGTCCCCTGCTGGCTCGCTCCAGGGACCGTCCCAGGAGGTGTTCCGGCAAAGACGGACTAGCTTCCCTCACGATGACCGTAGAGAGGATTCTCACCTTAAGTGGACGGTTTTACGATGGACAAATCACCTTTAAGATTGCCGTCAGCTCTAAGAATTGGTGATTTTATAGGAGAAAATGTTTGATGTTTTCTTGTATGGCTATATTCCCTTGATTTAGCGGAAAGTCTTTGTCATTTATACATGTGTTTCAGGCTGATGTTAAATTTTCTTTATGGATTTGTTTGAAATAAATGGGTCATTCCTTGCAGCTCAGATGGCTGGGGTCTTACAAGGATTATCTGAACTTTGATGTTTGTTTTGGTGGAGAAGACCCCTGGTCAACACTGGGACCTCGACGTGCTTCTTACACCCGCTGTTCTCTCTCCCCCATGGAATTGGCATTTCCAGCTGGGTCTGGAGCAGCCGCTCTGACCTCCCAGCCCCCCTGGAGTGTGGTGGGGCAGAGTGCTGAGTGTGAGGGAAGTGTGATCCGAGGGACTTGCCTGTGTCCTCAGGGATGCCGCTCCCTCCTTTGTTTCTTCTGATGTCTGCTGGCTGCAGTGGGGACATGGTGACGAGGCACTTCCAGCCCCAGAGGCCAGTGCGATGGCCTAGGGATGGACAAGTGACCGTGTGGAATGAGCAAGCCTGTGTCGCCCCACAGGGAGCTCCCACTGGGGCAACCCGGTTTTCGAGAGGGAAAACCCGAGTCTCGTGTAAGCCGCTGAGCCACTGTGGGTTTGGGTCTTCATCTTAGCAACCAGCAAACACCGCATCCTGAAAGATATGAGGAGTCTGTCTTTGTTTTGTTATCCTGCAGGTAGAAACCTCACCTTCTGTGTATCCTATCGGTGATTTTACTCTGATTCATAAACAAATAGAATTGCATCTTGAAAGTGGCTGAGAGGGATGGGCCCTGCTATCTGGTTGAAGATTTTAGAATAAAGGAGCTTGGCATGTGGTCAAGGAGAGAAGGGAGTGGGCACTGATTGAGCATCTACTGTGTACAAGTACTATGCCAGGTGCATGGCACACAACCCCCGACTTTAGTGTTGTGATTTCCACTGCGTAGCCAGAGGAGCTGAGACTTAGTAGGAAGGTTTGGCCACTGACTAGTCGGGGGTGGGACTGTGGTTTAGCCATAGGTTGTATCTCAGAGCCCTGCTCTGCTGGGAGGGGGAGGTGTGAGGTTTGGAGTGGGGACGTCCTGGCGGCTCACTGGGGGCCCCTGTTTATTGCAGGGCTGTCTGGGGAAAGCGGCAGAAGGGTCTTTGGCCTCCAGGCTGGACCTCAGGATGCTGTGTCCTTCCTGCAGGAGACAGGATACTTGCTTTAAGTCGCCTATCCAGGCACCTGGGCCCTGGCCTTGGACCCTGGTTCACATCCAGTGGAGGGTCCTGCTTTGAGAGCAGAGCAGGCTGAATATTCTCAAACATTTTCTTGCCCAGGCCCCTGGAAGAACGGGCAGTGGGACAGGGAGAGAGGGCTGCCTCCGGGGAGCTTAAGTCAGAGCAGTGTGCACCCAGAGGTGAGCGAGGCATAAAGACGCCCAGAGAACAGTGCCACCATGTGGTAGAGGGGAGAATAGCAGTAGCTGGGAAGCCAGACAGTCAGCGGGGGTGCAGTGGCGGCAGCTTCCTGGGGACCTTGGGACGCCTGTGGGCAGGAGGCGGCCTGGAGGTGAAGGTAGGGTGGACCAGGGCTCGTTTTTTTTTTTCCCCAGCACAGGACTAACAAGGGCTCAGTGGGATGGTTCCTTGAGCCTTCAGTTATTTCCAAGCCTGGTGAAGGGACCGTTACTTGCAGGCGCTGGAGAAAATATGAGCTAGAGGTGGTAGAGGCCAAGTCTCTGGACCAGCAGGAAAACTCGGGTTGCTTCTCCCCGAGTGCGGCCCGTGGACCATGACCGACAGACAGCCCTCAGGGCCCAGGACCCAGGACGTGGAGGAGGGATTCCTCCCGAGGCTGGGCAGTGGAGGGCGCAGAGTGAAGGAGGGAACGGGCTCAGGGCACGGGGGTCCAGGATCCCTGGAGCCTGGGGTCTCTCACGGAGCCCAAGCGGCTCAAAGCTGGGCTCGTCCAGACACTGTGGCTGATCTTGGTGACCTGGGTCTCGTTTGTGACCTTTACACCCCGCATGCTTTAGGAAGGTAACCTTGTGATTGTCCTTCCGCCAAGATGAGCCTCATCACCTTGCTAATGGGGTATGAGGCCCGCCCATTAGTGTCCCCGAAGGCCTTCGGGGAGGGAGAATGGCGAGGTGGGGTGGGCGCACCCCAGCTGCAGGGGCTGCTGGGCACAGCGACAGCACCCAGCAGGGAGTCTGATGGAGGACCACAGGGACGTCGCATGAACTTTTCCAAGGCCAAATTACCCACACAGAAAACGCTCCCTCCGCCGTCTCCCGGGTGGTTCCTTCTGTGCGTAGTAAATCCTCTCCCGGAAGGGACCGCGGGAGTCTGCAGTCGGCAGGTAGAAATAAAGATGCCACTTTGACCCCACCTGGAAAGGTTTAGCTTAAAAAAAGAAAGCAGCATATGTTTTCCACGCTCGCCTTAATTAGGAGAGTCGCCGGAGCCGGGCTTCCCACTGCCTTCCTAGTGCCGCAGGCGTTCCCTTGGTGATCCATTACGGTTTACTGCTTTAGTGGGAGCCGCAGCCCCGGATTTAATCAATAGCCCTTTCTCCTGCCTCAGCGCTTTTGCGTGCCGCGCACTGCTCTGTATATTAAGCAGTATTTTAGTGCGCTGCCTGACCTTTACCCCTTGGACCGTGCTTCCTCATTGTAAGTCCTCTTGTTTGACCGTGATCGACATCTAAGGTCAAAGTCTATTAACAGCACTTTCGAATTCCCCCAAAGGGTCACACAAAACGTCCCAGGATGCGGAAATCCGCGCTGTTCATGCGTTTGGGCCTGCGCCTCCTGATCTGACATAATCTTACTCGTTTGTCTGTTTGTGATGTTAAATCACCCCCGATTCGCTCCGTGGGGTTCTGACTCACTCCTGGGTGCAGCTCAAGGTTTGGACACGCTGAGCCATCGGACATGCGGGAAGTCACTGGATTTCTCACTGCACCCCCACTTCCCCGCTGCACCACACCGAGGATCAGCCTGCCGTCTCTCTCATTGGTACAAGTCTTCAGTGGTGGAAGCTGAAACCTGAAGGGACCCGCTTCCTGTGGTCTCTCCTGGGGACGGGTCCTCTTGTGGCTTCAGAAGTGTTCGGACCCTGTGTTGTCATTCACGTCTGCCTCAGAGGGGTGTTAAAGCAAGGGTCTCCGTGTGGCCTCTGCCACGTCTCTGAGCCAAATGGGAAGGAGACGCTAGGCTACCAGATTTGGCAGCCGATAGTCTTTGTTTATTTCTAGAGCAACTTCTCAGTGTGAGTCAGACCCGGGAGTTGGATGGGCCCCCTTATTCCCAGTAGCTCTGAGGGGAGGACTTTGCTGGTGGGTGTTCCGGTCCCAGGGAGCCAGAGCATCGTGAGCCTCCTGGGTTCTGCTCGAATAGCCACCTCTTCCTTCTCGGACTTGGACTCCTCTTCTGGCTTCTAAGTCGGGCCTCATTCTTGCCCTGTGATGGCTCCTCCAATAGAATCACTTCCAAAAATAATACGCTGCTCAGCCTTCGGTCCTTCAGCGCTGTCCATCCTCCTGCAGCGCAGAGCCTGGCGCTTGGCCTGCAGAGTCCAGGGCAAATCCTTTCCCTGGGAAAATCCCCCCCCCCCCCCACCTCCCTGCAGCTGGTGGGCTCTCCCAGGCCTGGCTCCGTCTCTGACCTCTGGAGCTGGGCCGGAGCCAGTGGGAGGGGGAGGACCAGCTCCGGGGACCCCGAGACCTTGTCTGCTGCCGCTAAGCCTTGGGTTCCTTATCTCTACATCGGGGTAGGATGGACAGTTGGTTGAGAGGCTTCAGGAAAGTAGCAGCTGTCAAGCACTCAGCCCTGCCCAGGACAATGGAGGGTCTCAGGTTGTACCCTCCTTACAAGCTGACCAGTTCCGTGGATGCTGGCTTTTTAAAAAGACAGGAGACTCCGGGGCCAGAGACAAGTCGAGTTCTCTCTTACAGCGACAGCAGCAGTCGCAGGCTCTGCTGTGATACCACGTACCCGAGCTCCACTTGCCACAGGGCCAAGCCCCCAGGGCCGGGGACCCTGTGCAGGCCATGTGTGTGTCACAGGTAGAGACCCTGATCTCCGGGGACTCCGATTTTGTCTTCACGGTCAGTAAGCAACCTGCTCCTCTGCTCTGGTGGAGGACCAGCACCATTGACCGAGGCCGTGAGCTCTGTTACACAATATCCTTGAAAAGATGGCCCAGAACAAAGGCCGGCAAGGCTGTTTGCAAGATGTGAGGCACGTCAGAGAGCCGTTGAGGATTGTCTCCCTACACAGGACCCGCTCGGGTGAGCTCAGTGGGTAGGAGCTGTCTTCAGGGCGAACGAGGCCTCACGGTGGCAGCCAGCATGTAGTACCCGCGCACTCAGTAAAATGGCAGCTACGAGGGGCTGGATGTTTGCTCGCAAATAACGGGACTTGATTCCTGCCCGTGATCAGTTCGTTCAAGGTGTGCTCAGGATTTATCTCAGAGTCGGATACACGGTCGATATTCCGCATGTGTTACTGAAGGAACACGCACTCTGTCACAGTGAGGACACTCGGAAAATTGCGGAGACCAAACAGAAGGTGTGATTGCCTGCGGCAAACCATGGATCGTTGGGTTCTTTCTCTTCTACCGCATACAGATGACCTTTGAACAACACGGGGCTTGGGGCACCGACCACCCACGCAGTCGAAAATTCGTGCATAACTTAAACACAGCTTAGGTCAGCACGCCGCCTCCATGGATTCCCGATCACCAATCGGAAAAAACATTTAAATCCACATAGACGTGGACCTGCGTGGTGCAAACCGTGTCGCTCAAGCCTCAGCTGTAATCCCCCCTCGGAGCATTTTGTGTGACGCAAGCTGTAAATGAATACTGTTGGCCGGACTAACAGGGAGAGGAACAGACCGCACAGGCCGCCCTCCACCGCAACCGCAGCGGTGACTTAGTCCCTTCCCGCACCGCGCAACGCACTGAGCTCCTGAGAAGGCGAGTCACTGGGGCTCTCAGCTTCTCTCCACACTCCGGTCTCTCTCTCTGCATCAGAGGGTGAAGCGGGCTCCCTGCATCGCTGTCTCGGAGGTTCTGAGAGCACGAAAATGGCCCAGAAGGTAGAGAACAAGAGAGTGGGGAATTCAAAAGACAAGGAACACCCCAGAGCCGGGTGCCTCTCCCAGCAGAAAACGGTTCACCGAGTCCCTCCAAGCGTAAATCTTCCAACTTCTGAGATGAAAGTCTCCAAGGGAAACTCAGGGCTCCCTGAAACCCGGCGCTCGGGACTGCTCAGCGCTTCCCACTGTCTGGCTGGAAAGAAGAGCCCCTTGGGGGGTGGTTAGAAAGAAGCCCCAGCCGGTGGCGGAGGGCTGGAGTGGGGGGCTGAGGCGGTGAGGCTGAGGGCAGCAGCCAGGAAGGGATGGAGACGCGATCTCCCCGCAGGCCCCTCCTGTGCCCCCCAGGGGGGTCCTTCTGCCCCCTGAGAGTCTGGATCCCCTCTCTGCCTGTCAGGACGCTGCTGCGGCCGGACGGGGCGGCCCAGCCCAGCAGGCCAGCCTGGTGTGAGTGTGGCCCACATTTGTGTGTCAGTTGATTCTTTTTGGTGGGGGGCGGTCTCTGAGGCAAGTAATGAATAAAAACGTCGTAATGGGCCATGTACCACCTGCTGTTCTTTAGACTATAGTCAAATTTCCCCTGATAATTTCTTTCCCATTAATCCTTTTTTCTCTGTGAAGAGATCTTTGGAAAACTGCTGACTTGGCAGCTGGAAATATTTTCTTGGCAAGCCCTTCGAATGGGTAATTGTATTAAAGTGCCTTTTTGTTATCCTTGCCTTTAAATAACTCTTTTTTTTTTTTTTTAAATTCTCTGTTGGAGAGAGAAGAATAAAATACATGGTACATCATTATTTTTGAACCTTTGGAGACCAGTGAAATTCTCCATGGTGAGGGATTTTAGGCACAAATCAGCAGCGTGTCAGGAGGCGTGAGCGAGGCCTGTGGCGTGTGCACAGTTGGGCCTGGCGTCACCCAGATGGTCCCCCAGCACCCAGGAGCAGTCGGCACCATGCTCCCGATGCAAGAGCTTTTAGAAAAAAATTATTGTTAAGTTTATTGGGGTACCATCGGTCAATACCATTCTATGCATTTCAGACGTACAACTTTATTATACCACATCTGCGTACACCATTGAGTGTGATCGACACCCCGTATTTGAAAACACTTTCTGGTAAAGTTGGCTGGGCTCCCGTGTTCAAGGAAGCAAGAGCTTCTCACGCCCACTGCCACGTCCCCACACACGCAGGCTCCAGGGACATGCACGCAGGTCCCCAATTAGGGTAATGGGCTCTGAGCATGGCTTCTCAAGAAATGCAAAACCGTGTGTTCGACATTTCGTGGCGCCACGATTTCAAAACTGATTTTCAGGCAGCGGCTGCTTGCCAGTCCCTTTGCCTCCGCTGAGAACTGGGGGTGGGTTGGGAGGGGCAGTGTGCGTCCCTCACTGTCTCCCTGGGATAAGTCAATGGAGACTGGAGGCCAAGGTCTGGCTGGCCGCGAGGTCTCACGCCGGCATCTGGACTTCTCCGGCTCCGGCCCCACCCCCACCCGCCAGGGTGTGTGCTTGGCCACTGACCCCGGCGGGTGAGAGGCATTGCGCCACGGATTTGGAGAGCTGCAGACAGCCTGTCCTCGCTCACAGGTCGGCCCTGATCCCAGGGCCAAGGGGCTTCGGCTCTTGGTGGGGCCAAGGAAGTGATTCTGGTGTTTTTCTCGAGCCTCCCAGCCCAGTGTCCCCACGGAGAAGTAACTTTTCTGTCCTACTGTGGTGGCATTGCAGGAACCCCAGGGAAAACCCACTGGAGCTTGCCTGCGCTGCACAATGCTGACCTGCTAAGTGCTGAACCAGGTTGCCTCCACTTCCTGCTCTCTGGCTGACAAGAAACAAATGCACCCCCCCCCAGTAGAGGGTGGAATTAGGATTGGGGGTTGGAGTGAGGTGGCAGGTGGGGCTGTGGGCACCTGAGGCAAGCCAGCAAACGTGTGGCAGGGGTTTTCATGCTACCCTCTATCCCTGTGTGGCTACTTAGCTAGAAGGAGTATTGGGGAACACCTGAGGCCAGGTGTTCGCGCTGCCATGTTATTAGCTGGGCAGCTGTGAACAAAGTACTTCATCACTCTGTGCTCCTGTTTCCTCATCACTAAAGAGGGCTATTGAAGGATCAAATGTATTTCTGTGTAATGCTTCTGGAGCATAGTAGATGCTCAATTAAAGCCCCTGCCCTTACTGGCCTTGCTCCTGTCTTCCTGGCCAGTCACGTTAGCCCTGTAAGGCTGGTCCTCCAAAAGCCTGTTCTCTGGCCCACCTTGAAGGGAGCACCAACAGGAATGCTCTGGATTTCATAAAAATTGCTGGCTTCTGCACCAACCTGGCTGCTGTTGGAAGGAGCAGAAAGAGGTGGGAGGGAGGTTCTTGGGAATGAGGGGCAACCCCAGGGCTGGGATTGCAGGTGAGACCTCGCAGGTTACGGATAGTCAGGGCAGGCCTCGCTTGTGCTGAGAGGTGGTGGGGAAAGGTGATGGGACGACCCTCTGCCTCCGGCCACGTCAGAGCTCCCGAGTGGGGCCTGCCAGGCTGGGCCCAGGCAGCTCCCGGGACCCGGTGAGAAGACAAGTGACGTGTGCTGCTTGTTCTCAGGCACTGAGTTCAGGGTCGTTTTTACGCTGCACAATAAATGGAATACTGGCCCTGCTCCACGGCGCCCTTGTTCAGAGAGCAGCACCATTGTCCACGTGACAGTCCCCGAATTTTCGCGTCACTTCCCGAGACCCCGATGGAGGGTTCCAGTTGCCGAAGCAAATGTCCATGGTCTCAGATGTACCTGTTGGGAGGTGCTGCAAATCATACAGCACCTGGCGTCAACGTGTGCTCTTCATTCAAGGGGACAAGCGACAGGAATGCCACCTTCCACGGTCACCAAAAGTGTCTGAGTGAGTTAGTACAACCAGAAAGTAAACGTTTTCTGTGCACTTGCGTCTGTGTGGCCACACGGGCTAAAGGCCGAGCAGATGCCCACCAGCGTGTCGACAGTCCTCCGGCGTGCAGCTGGAAACGTCAGGGATTGAAGAAGACGCCAGTCCTGCTTGAACCTCTGCAGCATTTGGCTCTTTTTCAACAAGACTCCAAGCCATGGAGGGAGGCTGAGGCTCAGAGCTGCTGCCCGCCCCAAGCAGGGTCGTTCAGCCATCAAAGTTGCTGAGCTGGAGCTCATGCAGAATCCTTGGTGCTGTCTTTTGCCTGGTTCTTGCCTTTGTCCGTCTGTTTGTGCCTCATGGCCTTGCCTGCTGTCATCTGGGCATGTGCAGAGGGCAGTGACCACGTGGACTCTCTTCCTGCTGTTTTCCTTCAATGCCAGTCTCCATGGAGGAGGTTGTGGTTATTTATTTTTGCTCCCGTGCTTCCTCATGTCTTCCCGCAGGCCACAGACAAAATGTTGATGCCAGGAAGATTGAGAAGGACTGGTGTTACCCAAGACAAAGAAGCTGCATTCCAGGTAGAACTGACCAAGAGCGTTTTCAGAGAAATTAGTGCTGGCAAGAGATTTGTGTTTTCTCTCGAAGGAAGATCTAGTTTCAGGATGAAAAAAAAATTCTGTGGATTGGTAGTGAATATACCTCACTTGTAACTGAGAATCAGGGTCCCTGACTCAGCTGCCGTGAATGTGCAAGTTGTCTTCTGATGTTGTTACGGAAAATAATTCGGAAAATAATGACTCTGGCGCTATTCAGGGTGACAGAGTGAGGCTTTATTACACATGTGGACCCAGAGGAGGCAGTCTCCAAATTCTGGGCCCTGAACCTTGGCTGAGCAGGGCTTTTATTGCTCTCCGGACGCCCTATCCTACGTGGCAAAAGCAGGAGGTACAGAAGCTGATGCGAAAATCACTCTAGCCTTGAGGTGTCCTTATCGGAAGCTGGGTGTACAGAAACCAAAGCAGAAATTATGACTACCTAACCGAAACCAGACGGTTTGGTGGTTTCTAAGTAATCTAAATAAAACTCTTTCCCAGTTCCCGGTTCTTCTTCTGGGTCACTTTGTCCTAGTTAACTTTTCTTCTACAATATTTCTCCTCTTTTCTTTAGTTTTTATAGTCATACAACAAGGGAAAAAAAGACAATCCTGGATCCATTTAGAACAGAATCCATGTTCAAAATGACAAATGTGCAAAAACAGTTGGCCTGCATAATTCATTGGTTTCCTTAAAGGCTTGTCTCTCAGAATTATTTTAAATAGACTGAGTATAATATACTTAGTGTTTTATTAAAGCACCACAAAGGAATAGGTGGTGGTGGTAGAGGAGAGAGGGCAGAGGAAGAAGATGTTCTAGGAGATCACAATGGTGAAAGACCCATACAAAATGGAAAATAAATAAACCCACTTAGATTGGAAGATGTTTAGGCCAACAGGGAAATATCAGACGTACAGTAAGTGGAGGCAGGACGTGTTGCCAGATGAAAACGCTTACGGTTTGTGAGACGGAGCGTGTTTTCCTGGGTGAGGAAAGCTGGCTTTCCGCTCCGAGGAGAGACGTGCGCTGTGAGCCGGGAGGGCTCTGTCTCGGGGCTCACAGGCGGAAAACGCAGCCCTGGATGCTGGACGCGGCTACCGTGTTGCTGCGGGTCGTGGGTGCTCCATCATGCCAGCACATGCTTGGAGGTCTGACTGCCGTTGCCGCAGGTAGAAAGATGGTCTCTCCGTGTGTGTGTGCCGGGGCGCGTGCATCCCTAATGCGTCTCGCTGAGGTGGTGCTAGGAGTGTATTTAGTCCCTGCTTTTGTTTTTGCTATTGAAGCAAATTAAACCGACGATAAGGTCCTAAACAGCCCAAACTCCTTTCTTCCCCCCTATTTGTCATCCAGTGTTAGCTGGGCTCTTGGAAAAGCACTCTTCTCTGGCTCGTTGTGCCGAGCCGGCTGCAGGTGCAGAGCTGCAGGACTTCCAGGGCTGGGGGTCAGCGGGAAGACGGGTGCACAAATCTGGGGGGGTCAAACTTTGGGTTTGTCACGTAGCCCGGGAATCTGACCATGGCCTCTGGTCGGAAGTGGAGAACAGGGAAGTCCGCTGTCCCGCAGCGTGTCAGGAAAACCTGCCTCCCTCCCTCCCTTCCTAAGTGGCAGCATCTTTGCTGCTGTGTCCGCCAGATGTAGAAGTAGCGTGTGCCCTTCGTGGAAAGAATAATTCCGTATAAAGTAGAAAGGGAACTTCTCTCCAATGCCATCACCTCCCAGGCATAATCCATGGTGGACATTTTGTTAGAAACCATTGAGAAATCATCCCAGGTATTTTGTATAAATGTGAACACACTTTCTTCTCTCTGAGACACAAAAACACAACCCTTTTCATTTTATAATGTGACTTTTTACCTTAATACCATGTATTGGGCATCTTTCTGGGTCCTTAGCTGCAGACCTTAGCTCATCCTTCCACCAGCATTACTGTTATTATTTATTTAGGAGACCCTTCGGTGATGGGCGTGGCCCCGGGCGTATGTGGTGTCTCAGGGAGCGCCCTTTGTCCGGCATCCTTCCACCCCGCCCTCCGTTTCCTGTGATAAATTCCCGTGACGTGGCGCTCCTGGGTCGTACGGTGTTCACGCTGCACATTGTCACACAAGTTGCCCACAGCCCCCAGAACTGTGGTGCTCACTACGCCCCAGCAGCTGGCACTGAGGGTCACAGTTCCCACACCCTCGTCAAAACCGGTTATTATCAGCCTTGGTGAGTTTTGCCAGATTGACAGGCAAAGACCGATAGCGAATTTCATATCCTTCCCATGAGAACGGGTCTTTCCGAGTCCACGTCTGTTGCGTTTTCTACAGGAGACGCTCTGTCCGGCGACTTTGGGGACCCTTCCCTGCCTGCGGGCTCCGCCCGGTCCTGTGCATCCGTCGTCGTCAGCGCTGGGCTGGTGCTGGGTCTATCCTGTCAGCTGAGCAGAGTTGCTTTCTGCCTCCGACGTGGACTCTCATCGTATCTACACACACCCAGTGACACACACAGCCACAGGTCACAACCACACGCACACCACATTGTGCCCTTCCACACAATCTCTCTCGCACAGGCGCGCAGGCATGTGTGCACGCACATCACACACAAGGTCAAGCGTGCAGTCATACCACACATGCACCGTACGGCCGAGTGTCGTCGTGGATCGATGAGAATGAAATCGGTTTTCTGCTGACTAGTTCGGAGATGTGACCACTCCCCTGGGCCCCTTCAAAAGCTCCCAGATGACCATAGCCTTTCTGGGGTGTTCGTGCCAGCAGGTCAGGTCTCCGGGACCTTTCTTGCCCCTGGAGCTTTTCTGCAAGCCAAGAGCTATTTCCTCCCGGGGGTGGGCAGGGGGCCACGGTTCGGGGTAGAAGGGCCACTCGTCTAAAGTGGCACAACCTCAAATTTACAAGAAATGGTTTCAGTCTGTCCCTCGCTCCAACCGATCTCTGTGACTTCCCCCTGAATTCGGTCACACGGCCTTTGGAGAATGAAGCCCCGGAAGGGCATAAGTAGATCCTGTTTCATCTGGTTTCTGCTAAGAACATTCTGATTTGCCATCAGGCCGACATTCCTTTCCCAGTACACTGGGTTCCTTATTGATTTTTCCCCCTTGTCACTGGCATTGCTCAAAACAGAGCGGCTGCCACATGCTGACCTCCTCTCTCTCCTTGGAGTTCCTGAGCAGTGAGATTTACGCGGGACGCACCCACGCATCTGCTCCTTGATGAGAGGCAAGGTCCGATCGGGGACATGTACACAACAGAGCTTGTGGGGACCGTGCACCTGACACCGCTTCTCTCTGTCGTGTTCTGCACCCAAGTGTTCGCGGCCCCCAGTCCGAGCCAGGCAGCCCTGTGCCAGTGTGAACTTAGCATCAGTTCCCTTTCTGCGCCTTGATTTTCTTTTCTTTTTTTTTTCTGTATATAAAATGGGATTAGTGAAAATAGCATTAGCCATGAGGATTAAAAGAGTACCTTGTGCAATATAAGGTTTCACTAAATGATAACAATCATGTTGTTTCTATTCATTCAAAAATATTTACCGAGTTTCTCCTATGTGCCAATATTGCAGAAGAAACTAGGGGAAATGGTGATTAAATTCAGGGATAAAGCATGCGGTTGCTCTTCTCAAGAAGCGTCCTCTTGTGATGAGAAAGAATCAGACAAGGTTTTCAGCAAATGGTGACAAGGGGATAGTGCTGCGTGTAAGGGGGATTCTCACAGCAGCTTGTGGCTCTGGCTAAGACGCATCAGGGAAGACTTCCTGGAGGGGGTAGCACTGGGCTTTCCTTAGGTTGCAGGAGCCTAGGGAAATGTGTTCAGATACGCATTTTGGTTTTCTTCTATGCAGAACCCATCTTCATCACTATCTCGAATCAATCAACGTTCAGGGAACCCCCTAATGTCAGCGAGGCTCAAAGACAAAGCAGACAGGAGTCACTCTGCCAAGGACTTTCGCTGCCCTTGGGAGGTAGGAAGTATGTACTATGTATGTGCACTGTGATATGTTCACTGCTACCGTTTACCGTCTACGTCCTGTGTGGTTGTTACTGTGCTAAGTACTTTGCATGGACAAGCTCGTGTACTCATCTGAGTACTGAGTCAGGACCATCCGACTCAGGAGGAACACATCATGGTGCTGTCCACTTTATGGGTTTCGCCGAGTTCTCGCTGTGAGAAAGAGGTGGGGGCAGGTGTGGGAACCGTGGCCACCCACACCACTGCAGTGCAGGTGCGCAGGTGGCAGGGAGGCGGGTGGTCCTGTGGGGCCCCCTCTGCCGCTCTGAGTGCTTCCTGCCCCCAGCGTTCACTTCCCTCTTTCTTAAGTGTGACTTTCCTCAGAGTGGTTCTCATTCTTTTGCTTTTAAGTATAAAGGGGGTTTTCCTCCTGTCAACATGTAAATACCTTTGGACCGGGTTAACCCGTGGGAGTTAGAACTCAATCTGAAAAGTCCATCAGCTGTTTAAGGTGGTGGGTGAGGAGAGAATCAAAGACCCGGGATAAGAGGGAGGAGAGCAGGAGTGGAGGGTGGGGAGGGAGACCGTAGCCCGAGGACATCAGGACGCAGCCCCCTGACCCCCTTGGGCGGAGCTCTGTCTCCAGTCTGGCCTTTCTGGGCATCTGACCAGCTCCTCTTGTCTTCTGTCCTCACCCTTTGCTTAACTCTGCCTGCTTTAAATTTTCCATTTGTTTTAGGACCTTTCTCTTATTCTACACCCTCTGCCCTGCCCTCTCTCCCTCCCTCTTCAGCATGCAGGGGGCGCAGGGTTCAGGCTTTGGGGTGCTCCTCACCCATGAAGGCACAAGTTACCCGTCTGCTGCTGCTGAGGACGGTCTGTCCTCGGCAGGTGTCTCGGGAGGCATTCCGGGGAGCCTCTCTTATTTTTTAGGGAAAGGACTGAAGAAGAGTGCTTTTCCTACTGTTCTATGTACTCACTAGAGAACATTTGGAAATACGTGAATGTACATTGATAAGAATCAGCTCTAGACTTTAAAAATCAGAGTCTAATTGTTGTATTTACATGAAATACATATTGGCATAATCACACCTGTGTGCATATGTAAAATATGTACGTGAGTGCGTGTAAATGTGATACACATAAAAGTGTGTGTATTTTGTATGGGTAGACATGGGTTTGTCAAGATGCAAACCTTGTGCGCTGGTCACTTCAATCGCCCAAGTCCATCGACTTCCCTATGGAATGTCTGTCGTTGCAGGTGGAATTTTTTTTTAGTTTTAGTTTTTTAATTTTATTTTAATTGTTGTTCTTGTACAGTTTTGTCTTCTACTCCCACCCCAGCCCATTGCCCCAACCCTCCCCAGCTTGCAGGTGGATTTTAATCTCAATTCACCACCTGGGCATCTGTGAACCTTTCCGCATTTCTTTGGGATGTAGGCACACCTCGCGTCTTTCTCAGTTCTGTTCTGCTAGTTCGCACTTCCCCTGATAGCACTCGAATGTGCTAGAACAGAGGAGATTTCTCCTCTCTTGTGCGTGGGCAAGTAGCTCAGATGCTTCAGTGTGCCCATGACGCTGTGCCGCTCCACAGGACTTCCCTTCGGCTCCCTGGCCAATACCACCTCAAGGAGCTGGAGCTCGAGAAGGTGACTCAGGACAGAAACGGAGGGGCCAGTGGCAGGGTCAGCGCTGTCTGGGTATGAGAGACAATCGTCCTGGGAGAACTCATCATATGTGATACGGGAGGACTGATCTGCTCAACAGAATGGATGGGAAGTGACAGAGAGACTGTGGGAAGGGGGGAGTGGTGGGGAGCAAGACGCCGAGCCATCTCTGCAAAATTTGGACCCTTTTTTAGGATGACAACTCCGGGGCTTTGGAAGAGTGATTGAAATTAAAATGAGAATCTTTGCACGGTTCTCCCAACCTCTGCGTGGGGTTTCTCCTGAGTCAGGGGCACTAAAGGCAGCAGCTGAAATTGGGAGGAGTTCGGCATCAAGAACACATTGACCGGAGGGAAGTTTCTTTCTCCTCCTTTCACAAAAGCCTTTTATTGTCATAGTGGATGTGCCGTCTCCGCTGAAGCACACCGTCAGGGAACTTATTCCTGTGGGGGGACGGGAGCTGAGCACTTCAGACGCTCTGGAGGAGGAAGCGCAGGGACCCAACTGTGCGCAAAGGGCGGAGGAAGACCTGTGCCAGCCCCCCGAATCAGGGGCAGGTGGGCGGGGGGCAGCCTCGTCTGGGGGCTGGACGGAAGCCCTGCCATGGCAGCGCCGAGAGTGCAGCACTATTTAGGCTAAAAACACTTCGGTCCGGGAAAATCCGGGAAGACCTGGAGTGGGAAGGAGCGTGGCGCTGGAAGAAATGTCTTTCATTCCATGAGATCCTGAAATGCATGTTAGGGGTCCTTCTGACCCCTCGCTGGACCTGGTGACAAATACATCTTGAATTCCACGTACAGATCTCTGCTATGGGTCGCTTAAACTCTTCCATCGTGTGGGTGCGGGGTCTCAGGTTTCTTCCTTGGGGAAGGCAAAGGGTTCCATCCATGAGCTCCAATTCTCCCTGGATGTTAAGGCCTTGTAAAGGAGAAGAGTTGTTTAACCTGGTCTATTCCTACTGATTGGCGCCAAGTCCTAGTTCAGGGGTCAGCCTACGGCCAAGTCCGACCCACGACCTTTTTCATCAACAGTTTCTCGGGCACTCAGCCAGCCAGACATTTACCTTTGCCTCCTCTGCGGCTGGTCTTGCACTGTAACAGACCTCAGCTGCGACAGAGACAGAAGGACCCACGGTGCCAAAAAAGTTCGCTTTCTGACCCTTTACAGGAAGTTTGCCAAATGTTGCTAGTCGATTAGAACACGGTGAGACCAAAGTCCCAGGTTTTAATTTACATTTCACACATCCAGCCCCAGAAGGCTTCCTGATAAATGGTTGGAGCTGCTCAGGTGACAGCCCCCACTGCCTCTCCATCAGCAGGGACACTTCCCCGGTCATGTGCTGTACACTCGACTTGGGGTCTGTAGCAGGTCCTGGTGAAGACAGGATTGTGGCTTTCAGTACGGACCATGTATGCGTTTGCTATTGATGCTATAACAACCGCACACCAAGGCCTTGAAACAGCAGGTGCACTGTGTTTTGGATGTCTGAGGTCTCTAATGGGTTTGCGAGGCTGTGTCCCTGGAGGAGACTTCAGGGAGACCCTGTCTCCTTGTGGCCCCCAGAGCCTGCTGGCACTGGTGGTGGCCTCATTCCCCTATCACTTTGACCTCAGCTTCCATGCCCTGACCCTCCCGCCTCTCTCTCTTAAGAACCTTTGGGATTACATTGGGCCCACCTAGGTAAACTGGGTTAATCCCTTTGTCTGGAGATGCTAGATTTAATCCCATCCACAAAGTCACTTTTGCCCCGTAAGGTAACAACATACCCACAGGTGTGAGGGATTCGGACGCGGCCCACACTCCTACTTACCGCCCAAGGCAAGTGTTTCCTTCCGCCTCTGCCCAGACGTTCGTACTTTACTGACCGCCAAGCACGGGGGTACAAGGTAATTAAACAACAACAACAACAACAGTGGTTTGAAAGTTCTCCTGGGTATTTTATTTACATTCTGAATGGAAAGCATGAAATACATTTGGTACTTCAAAGAAGACAGTAAGGTATTTGGGAGGTGATTGAATCTGGATTGCATTGGAAAGTTAGTGAATTATTTACTATATTATTACAACACATTTGCATAAATAAAACAGTTTCCAAATGAGCGTTTTCTAAACAAGAGATTGACTTTGAATTTTCTAGATACAAGACCACTCCACCCCAATGTTACAGGTGCGGTGCTTTTTGGTAGTCACGACATATAAATGCAACGCATCTGAGGAGTTAAACACAGAAGCACACATTTATAGATAAACGTTTTCACAGAAGATGGTCACTTGTACTAGAGTCATCCGTCTCCCGCCTCTAAAACTGGACCTGCCTTTTGGCTGAAGTGGGGCCCGGAGGGTGTCAAAAAGGGTTTTTCCTTAGCAGGCGAGTCCCTGCAGTGACCCGGTCTCTGCCTCACAGCGCACCCTGCTGCAATTTCACATCCTGGAAAAGTCCCTGCACCCCAGTGGTTTCAGTGTTTGTGGGTGAACTTGTCACATACCACAGAATATTACGCTGCAGCCGAGTGTAATACCCTCATCTCAGATTGCTCCTTGACCTTTAACTCCACTGTGAAGCGTTCTGTATTCCTGCTTCTCTCCCGAACCCCAGTTACCCAAGCTTGATTGATCATGGCCCATTTCTTCTCGACTCTCAGCCTCTGGGTCTTTTATTACTTTGTCCTCTGCACCCAAAGCGCTTCTTCTTCTTCTTCTTCTTCTTCTTCTTTTTTTTAAAATATAACCCTCACTTGGCATTTCCTGCCTCCCCAATTGCACTGTGTGGTCTTTGAGGGGTAGAGGCTGTTGACTGTGTACCCTGCAGACCCAACGTGAAGTACCACATCCCACGCGTAGCAAGCTCTCAGGAAAGAGCTGTCGACATGAGCATCACATTGCCCAAGAGGCTTCTCGCCTGCCCATTCTGGTGGTTTTAGCCTCTCTCCACTTATCTCTGAACCACATGGAAGCTGCTGATGAAATGGCTTAAACTAGGTTTGGGCCACGCTGCCTTTTGTTTGTTCGTTTTCCCTCCTCCTTTCTACTTCCTGTTGACTTCCAACTTGCATGAACCATTTTCTCTCTGCTGGACACCAAGCCCTACCACGTCTTACTTTGTGTTTTGATTGTCCACCCTTCCTACGGGAAGCCTTCATGGATTTCCGCTAATCATTTTCACCTTGCCAGCACCAGCTAGGGGCCAAATTGATCTCCACCCCAATCAGCCCTATAATTATAGCTCCTTCTTCTTCTTCTTGAAGACAGTGTTCATGTCTGTGGCTGCTGCTAAAAAGTAAATGTTGGACAAACAATTTCTGAAATTTTCCTCAGTCATCTTGCTACTTCTGCTGGGTCCCAAATACTCCTCCTCCCTTGCAGCTCTGTTTTAAGGCTTCTTTATTCTGCTTTATTTTATAGCTGGTTACCTCTCTACCCTTATTAGTTTTGGAATTTGGAAAAAAGCAGATGGACAAATTCTGTTCCTTATTTATTTTTTTGTGATCATTTAAATTTATTATTGTTTTTTATTTTGATACTTACAGATGTCCCCATTTCCCCCTTGCTCACCTCCACTCACCCCTGTTTCTTAATTTGTAAAGCATAAGCTCCTATGATTATGAATGACCATTGCTTATAATGTTAAATGCCCCAATAAAAATACATAATGTATGTTACATATTGAAAAAGTATTTATAGGGATCTTTGTAATTTAGCTGTATAACTTGGGCAGGTTAACCTCTCTGTGCCTTAGTGTTTTATTCTGTAAAACGGGCATAAGCGTGGTAGACCTGCCTCAGGGTCTTTTTAGGGATTTCTGGGGTTCTATCTCTGCCCCAGCTTTCCCGGGCCCACCACAGATGCGGGTTAATATTTCCACTATTCACTGGAGCCTGCGAGCCCCCCCTGTAGCTCGGGATGGCTCCTGCGTCAAGCATCCTGGTGACTGATGCTCAGTAAGACACCCAGCTGGCCTCTGAGTGCTTTCATTGTAATTGGGGTGCAAACTGGAAAATCAGGGTGAGGGAGTCTGCCTGAGGAAGGGTGGAGCAATGCCTTGGTGGCAATGAAGTCATTTTAAAAAACAAAAGACGTTAAGTGAGGTCCACGATATAAATTCGTCATTAAACTTCCTGGCTGAGATGTGCCCATCCGGAGGTATCTTAGGTTTACCAAAAGGGAATTCAGCCCGACTAGGATGCCCACAAACTTAAAACAGGGCTACTGAGAAGGCAATGTTCTAGAGGCTCCCTGCGGGGGGGAGGGACGTTCCCTGGGGCTGCTCTTGGAAACCAGCAAGGCCGACTTTGCTCTTGAAGCTGACCCCGCAGGTGCCGAGGTGTGGGTTTCAGTTCCAGTTTCACCCTTCAGATCTCGGCGACTGCCCTGTGGAAGTACCATCTGCAGGGCTATGGGAAAGGCGGCAGGTTTAGGACACGTGGGAAAGGAAGAAGTTACACCTGAAAGTCCGTCTCTTTGCCCTTTCGACTGGCCCAGAGCTTCCCCTTTGTGCCTCTCACCTTTTTTCTTACCCACACTGCAGAACCATTTTGGCATTTGCTGCTTCCCCAAACTACCGGTTCCTAGTTTCAATTTCCGTTACCTAGCTGAGAAATATAGATGGGTGCAGGAAACTTAACTTAATGGCTTGGAGTCTCGCCCGGCTCAGTGGATGCTGTTCATGAGCACAAGAGTACAACCGTTCATTTCCGATGTCCCCCGAGCTGGGGCTCACAGGGCATCGTGGATGTGGCCACATTCATTTTCCCCGAGGCAAGTTGGAGGCTCGCATTCCTGTAAAATTTCATCTAATGTCACCTATAGATAGGTCCATTAGCCATATTTTAAAAATCCGACACTGAAAGAAGTTGGGGTTTTCATAATTTTCCTTCGCTGTCTTGGGAGGGGACGAGGAGGTCACTGCAGACTGAGTTAGCCCTGGAGGGTATCCCAGGGGAGGGGCCCGTGCTGGCCTGCGGATCCGTTCGTGCACCCTGGGAGAGCCGCCGTTGGTTTAAGACAATGCCCCCAACGTGATAGGACGTAAATGCTCCAGCTCTGCCGGCTTCATCCTTTCGCGGTTGGCCCCCAACCTCACGCGTTTTATTTTCGGACAGAGCTCGCTGCAGGCGCTGTAGAACCTGAGGCTGTCCGTGCGCTGCTTCTCCGGCCACCGCACCAAAGGACTGGATTAAGAGCTATCAAATGTGCCTGATTTACTCGCTTTGCGCTGTGCACCTGGACCTGGTACAATGCTAAGCACGTGGAGGCCTGAGTTCCTTCATCTTCACGTGAGGGCAAGGTGCCCGTCCCGAGACCCCATCCAGTGCCGTGGTTTCCAGTGGCGCACACGTTTCCACGCCTGCGCTGCAGACCCAACCTGGGCGAGACCAGGGACCCCTGGCCCGAAGCTCCCGGGCAGTGTCTCTCTCCATCTCTCCTAAAATCATGGTTATGATCTCTAAAATCTTATTCAAAACTTCACCTTTGTTTTAGAGAGAAGTTAAAAACACGTGGTCTCTGGCTTGCTTTCTGGAAGTGCGCGCGCACACACACACCCTTCGCTTTGTTGCGCAGGGTATCCAGTGTCTAAGACGCGGTCACTGCTGAGCGTGGGGTGCAGCTGGGATGCGGGGGAGGGGACAGGAAAAGAAGCCCCGGACTTGTCCTGGCCTCCCTGTTACCATAGAACTTGTACCTTCCTTCCCTCTCTGTCGGTTTGATTGGGTTCCCCTCCTGGGCAGGTGTGCGCAGGGCCTTCTCCCCTGCGCTTCCCTGGAAGGGACTTCGATGAATTCAGAGTTAAACACCGGCCTCCATGCGGGGCTGCCAGATAAAAGGCCGGAGGCCCAGTTAAACATGAATTTCAGAGAAACAACAAGTGACTTTTCGATCTAAGTATGTCCCGAATATTGATTGCATGGGACATGTGGTAATCACTCTTTGTTGTTTATCTGAAACTCGAAGGTACCTGGGTGTCCCGTATTTTTATTTGCTAAGGGTGGCAATTCTAATTTTGAGGGTGTATTTCCTGAGGCCCAAGGCTTCTCAGATCTGAGGGTATTTGTGTGTGTATGTGTGTGAGTGTGTGTGTGTGTTTGAGGTGGGTAGAGGGTGCTTCCTGAGTGCTGCGTTTTGTCAGCTTTGCTCCGCGGTACCGCCTTCGTCCTCTGTCTCATCCACCCCTGAGAGGTTTTTGGACGATAACCAAGCTCTCAGGAGACCTCTTTGTAATTCAGAGAGTTAATATTGATTTATAGCAGCAGGTCTGCACATTGTAATTGAGGTTTCTCTGTGGCTGGATTCACTTAGCAAAGCAAAGGGTGGGCGTAAGAAAGTAGAGCTTAAGGAATTCAGACTTAGAGCAAAGGGAACGGACGTTCTTTGGGAATAAATTTGACTGATGCACATTAGCTTGGTAAAGTCCCCTTTTTTTCCTAGAATTTTAAAAATTTCATCCTTTGGACTTAAAAAAAGAAAACCACCCAGTTATCTTTTCCATGGGCACGGCTGAAGCCCACGGCTGAAACTCGGTCTTCCAACTCCTTTCTGTCTTCCCCACTTTGGCCCGAAACGCAACTCCTGTTTCGGTGACCTGTCTCCGGCAGGACCGTCCAAGCATCTTTACAATGCCAGCATCCAGTGACTACCTTTCCAATGGACCATTTCCTGATTGCTCCCGGAAGGAGGCCAATGGATCCTCCTCAGTTTTGGGAGATGACTTTTGGTCTCAGAGGCTCTGTCTTTTTAGGTCCCTGTTCTTTCCACCTGCTCTCTGATGTTAATGTCCAGAGTTCATGAAATGACGGGGGGCATTTTATGCCTGGACCTGAAGCGGCCCCTATCCAGTGTCCAGGTGAAGCATCCTCTACATCCTTCCTGGAGCTGGCAGCACAGCCTCGTGCCTGGTCCGCACGACCCTCATAATCGTCCCGTAATCTGCAGTGCAGGTGCAGGTGTGCAAGCTGGTTCTGTGTCCCTGGAAATATAGTTCTTTCTGTAGCATACGCACAAATCACAGAGACTTTTTCATTTTGTTCTCTTATAAATGCTCCCATTTACTACACAATCTAATTTAGGTGGTGATTTAGAAGAATGGAAACTATTAAAGTAAAACCAACCAAAACGTAGTTATTTGAGAGAGGAGGGGTGCATTGTCACTAACGGTTTCTCACTAAAAGCCTTCGCAGAATGGTTCACAGCTCAGCCTGTGAGGAAGGACGGCAGTTTCCCCAAATACTTGAATGAACACATGGATGTTGTCTTTTATGCTGGGAGATGAGTTTTCCTCCCAAGTTCAGGTCTGAAACTGAGATAGTTCCTTCCTGAGTTCATCCAACCAATGGGAAACCGCTGGAGGAATAAATGTGCCGTTGAACGTGGTGCCCCCCGAAGTCTCGTTTGGCACAAATTATCTCTAATATTGTCCCTCACCCACACAGAGTCATCATAGAAAAATCTGAAAATGGATCGTTTGAAAACTCTTATTTGATGGGGGTCTTTATTCATAAAATTGCACAACTGGAAGGGACTCTCCCAAGCACATTTCTAAAAACCTTCAACGTGTCGATATTTTAGTGTATCCCATGAAGGAACAGTTGCTTTTTGAAAAGGAGGATGGTGTGAGTGACATCCTTTACTTTGCATTTTCTGCCTGGGGAATAGCATGTCTGGGCCATAGGCCAGCACGTAGTTTTAATGTGGCTGCGGAGGAAGAGGAGGAGAAAGACCACTGAGAACAACGGCCATGGCCGAGAACACCCGAGGGCTGGGAAGAAGACAGGAGATGATTCCAGACTGAAACCTTACATTTCATGTTTGACGAGTCTTCTCGATGTTATGGATCTGCTTATGCACTTGGCTTCACCTTGAATGGAGAGCCTGGAATCAGGAGGCGAGGTGGAGCAGTGCCGGGCCCAGTTCACCGAGGTGCCCAGCACTCAGCCGTCCTTGGAGCAAAGCAGTTACGGTTCCAGCCGGAAGAGCTTCTCCTCCAGCCCGTCTGGAGCCTCACGCTGCGCAAGTTGCTGAGCCGCTCTTATCAATAGGACCGGTCGTCCCTGTCTTGCAACGGAAATGACAAAAATCAATGTGTCGTACCTCTCTTGCTTGGGCAGAGGCACAGAGGGTCTACCTGTCAATACCAACTACACCAGGAGCCGGTCTTGTCGCCGCCGCTCCTGTCTCATCTGTCCCCTCCGCCCGTCTTTGCCTGCAGAAGAGAAGCCGGGTGAGTGACCCCTTCGAGGGCCCTGCTGTCTGCCTATTGACGGTGACAATAGTCAATGACTATTTGTTGATCGTTCATAATGAGCCTGGAGTTGGGCCAGCTCTTGGTGCCCGTCTCATGGTCTTGGGAGTAATTGCTCCCTGTGTCTGGAATGTTCTTTGTTCTTCACATGACTGGTTTGGTGTTGTCATCTGAATCTTAACTGCAGTTTTGAATTCCCCACCTCCAGAAAGGTGTCCTTTCGGTCTGAGGTGAATATCTAGTCACATTCTGTCATGTCATCCTATTTTAATTCTCTGCATAGCACTTATACTCTTTCTTATTTTGAAAATGTCTCTGATCAGGTGGCCCTGTTGGTTGGAGCCCAGTCCCATCCACCAGAAGGTTGTGGATTCAGTCCTGGTCGGGGCATGTATGGGAGACAACAGATAGATGCTTCTCTCTCTCTCTCTCAGAATCAGTAACCATAACCTGGGTGAGGATTAAAACAATGTATTTTTGAACGTGCTTGTCATTGTCTCCTGTCCCTACAGCGGAAGTACCACAACCGGTGGCACTGTCTCTGTGTTGTTACTGCTTTCTCACAACCGGGGCTATTTCCTGACACATAAATGTTTGTTAAATGAGTGAGAAGCTTAGGATTTAATGGTGGGACAAAAGTGGGCATGGTTCCTGATTTCACCGGGCAGCTTGTGGTTTACTGGGGGCAACAGGCACTAATCAAAGAACCCCACAACTGGATGAAGATTTACAACGATGGCGAGCGTGGAGACGGGGTTCTAGGAGGACTCAGGGAGGGGGGCCGTTGGCCACAAAGTGGGGGTCACACTCGGGTCTCTGAAAAAGAGCATCAGGAGAGCTAAAACCCAAAGAGAAGGTGAGAGGGGTGGGGATGTGATGGGGAGGGAGATGGCTGAAGACCAAGGGGGCTGCATGCGCCAGGGTCCCTGGCTGGAGGGAACACGCCATTCAAGACAAAAGCCAGTGTGGTTGGCTTGCAGGGGCTGGGTGGGCAGGTGGGACCCAGGCCAGGGCAGGATCTTTCAGGCAATATTAAGTCTTTGGATCATTAAGCTGAGATGGATGGGGAGCCCTGGATGAGTTTTAATTCCTAGCAGAGTGACATGATCCTATTTGCGGTTTGGAGAACGTCACCCTGCATTGTGGGGAATGGACTAGTGGCGGTTAAACAGGACAGGTACGGCTGCCGCTCAAGCAGAGATGCGGTCTGTAGAGCAGATGACTGTGGAGGGGACACAGTGCAGCGGACAGGTTCAACGCAGCACGGTGTGGTGTGGGGTAGATAACAGGGGCGAAGGACCAGAAATCGCCAAGGGCGAGTCTGAGTTTCCTGCTCTCCGGAACGGAAGCTGGCATCATTCACCAGCCCTGGTCACGCTGCAGAGATGAACTGTGGAGGCAGCTGGGAATTCAGTTCTGTGTTAGGCCGTGCCTGACTTACCTTTGAGACATCCATCTCGGCATGTTTAGTAAATAATTGGTGATCTGAGTCTGGAACTTGAAAGAAAGGCGTGTGCCTGGGAAATCGTCACAAATTTGCGAGTCACCTGTAAATACGTGGGAATGGAAGTCACGGATGTAGATATAACAGCCTGGGTGTAGAAACCAGAGAGAGGAGGGCTCGAGGGTGTTCCCTCATTTAACGTCATTGAACGATCGGAGAGAGGAGGCTGATCACGTAACGCCGGGGGAGAAGGAAGTGCCCGAGAACAGGAAAATGGAGGAAAATGACCCTAACTAGGTCCCCGGTCCACCTTGTGTGGGAACAGTGGCAGATTCTGGGGTGGTGGGGGACGGTCTGGGAGTCAGGAGCGTGGGGCCCTGTCGGGGCAGGGCTCAGAGATGACAAGGCACAGATGTGCATGGGCGGCTGTTCCTGCGACCTCTGGGATGCTGATTGTAGAGAACCCCCCAGCTTCTGCTCCGTGGCCCTTTCAAGGGGCGGACTTCCTCACTGTCTCTGCATTGGCTGAATGTTCCCCTGTTTGAGTTACTGCAGGGCAGCATTTAATGGCAGTGTGGAAGGTGCTGTCTGTCGCACCGCAAACCGCACTGGAATGTAAGTCTCATCCACAGAGCATTTCTGTGCAGGTGTGTGGCGGGTGGCCTTCCCTTGGGGGACTGGTGGTCTCAAAGCCCTGTGGAGCAGTGGGGCCTCTGCTCCCAGTGGGAGAAGAGAGAAGAGGGAGTCTCAGGAGGGAGGATGTTTATGGACTGGGCTGGGAGGAGTGCCCCCGTCCACTCGTATTCCACCGGTCAGAACTCAGTCCTGGGGCCCCGTTGTCCTGCCGGGTGGCTGGGGACCATGGCCTGGCTGTGTCCCCTGGTGCAAACTGGTGTGGCAAACCTGCCCAGCTGTCTCCATATGCACCCCTCCTTAAAAAAATTGAAAACACACACACACACACACACACACACACACACACACACACATTTTTTCCCCCTGCTAGTTTGAAAACCAAATTCAGCCAGAGTACCTTCCTGGCCAGAGAATCATCTCTCTTTATTTAACATTTTCTTGAAAGCGTTCCTCGCCTTAACGTTGACCTCAATGCCTTCTCTCCTCCAGAGCGAAAACTATGATTTGGGGATGATTTCCTGTGACTATCTAATTATTGTTTTCCACTCCATAAGGCTCCGACTTCTGGCGATCCGGCTGGTCCACTTCTCCAAGAGCTGTTACTTCTCTCTGGCTTTGTTAACCTTTGATTATTTTTTTGGAAGTATTTTCATGGGGTTCTATTTCAACAGGGTTTGGGGGAACTGGGTTTAGAGTTTGGCTTTTGTCTCGCATGGTGGCTCCTACAACTTTCAGAATCGCCCGGCGGGCTGGCGGCTGGCCCCACCGCAGCGGGTTGCGAGGCCGTGCTTCTGAGGGTCTGGGGCGAGGGCTGAGAACCGACATTTCTAACTAATCCACAGCGGTTTCCATGTTGCTCATTGAGAACCCACGCTTTGAAAACCACTTCTCTAAAATCAACAGCTTTTCTTATTTTTTTTTTAAAGAGGACATCCTGCTTTCCTAGCCCTGCACTTTTATTTACATGTAAAGAGAACAGAGTAGAAAATACAGTTTAAAGGAGAAAAAGGCTTAGAGAAGGAAAACCTTAATGCTCGCTCTAAGCCAGCCACGTTTTAGCCAGTCGCATGAAACTGGACAAGTCATTCTGTGGCTCAGAGTCTTTATTTCTTTATGAAATGATGATCATTTTATAAATAAGTGAGCAAGAGCGTTTGTCCCAGGCTACCAGGGGCAGGGCAGTGAGGACATTGGCTGCCTCTACGGGAAGGGAGATTCACGCGTCGGAGAACTTCCCTGGGGTGGGGGGCTGCCCCCTGGGGGGAAAAACCAGCACAAAGGAGGCCCACAGTTCTCTGGAAGGTTTCACGCACCCCTCACACGGGCAGAATTTCAGGGCAGCGAGCAGCGCCGGGCCTGAAAGGCCAACGCTGCATCCCTGTGATTCTCAGTGCTGCTCTGTGGCAAAACCACCTGCGTAGCTTTGAGCAAAAAATGCCCACGCCCGGCCTGTCACATTCCGAGATGAGTTGTCTGCAAACCAGGGCTGAGAGCCTTCCTGTGGGGAGCAGGCTCTGGCCCTGCCCTGGTCGCCAGTGACGTGGCCGTGCTGGCCCGCTGGCCCAGGTGACAGGCAGCCCGTGCACGGCAGTTTGGTGGCGGCGGGGATATTAAATTCCCGGCAGTGAGCACTCTGTCGCTGGACAGATGGGCAGGTCGGGACAGAGGCCCTGTGTTATTATGGTGGATGACCAGCTCCTCGCGGGTGATCTCACTGCCTCCGCAGGCTCAGGCCCTCGCTTCTTTCGCTTTTCAGGTGGTGCCACCCGTGTGTGTGTGTGTGTGTGTGTGTGTGTGTGTGTGTGTATGTATTTCCCACCAAAGAGCAAGCACACACATGTTGAGTTGCTGCAAACAGCGCCCCCAGACCCGGGAAGTCGGCTGAGCGTGGTGTCATGCTTGATTTTCCTAGACGTGCAGGCCCAGGTCAAACCCCGTGTAGCTGTATCGTAAGAAATTGGGCAGCCCTCAAGAATCTTGGGTTTTAATATTGGAAGTTGAGGTTTGTATTCTGGCTTTCATGGCGAGGTTAAAGGCAAGCAGAGCCACAGCTGTGAGCAGGAAGTGAAACAGGCTGGGGACGAGGAGCAAGGGCCGCCGTGGCCCGAGGTGCTTTCTCTGTACATGCTCCTCGGGGTTCCAGAAGTCAGCTGAAAAATGGGTTGTGTATTTTATTTTTATTTTTATTTTATTTTATTTTATTTTATTTTATTTTATTTTATTTTATTTTATTTTATTTTATTTTATATAGCATAAACTTGTTCCTCAGGCATGTTTGCATTTTGGGAAAGTTATTGTCACTCACATAGTTGACATTAATGTGGCCTGAGTCATATATGTCTGGGAACAAGCTCATTATTCACGGGTCAGCACTAAGTGACTTCTGATGATCCCAGGAAGGGCAGAGGGCGAACCTGGAGCTTCTGGTGGACGGAAGTCCATTGCCTGTGGAGAGCCATCCAAAGCCTGTTACTCCCGTCAAACGTGCTGATCAGGAAACTGACTTTGGAACGGGCCTGCGGTCGATGTTGCCCCTTCTCCTAGAGCTTCTGCATGGACTCTCACTTGGCCAGGCGTTTTGGATGACGTGCGTGTGGTGTCGATGCTTGCTTCCGGAAGAATCTGTGTTAGTCTCCCTGCAGGAAAAGCCGATGGTGCAGCGGCTCCAGGCAGGGGAGGCGAGTCAGGAATCCAGTCCAAGGCTTTGCAGCTCATGGAAACCGGGGCTTTGAACCCCAAAAACCCAGTGTCCTGGGTGTGTGAGGAGGACGCCAAGGACGGAGCTGAGCTGGACTCTGGCCAAAGCTGAGAGCAGCCCGTGGCAGGCAACGACACTTTCCCCAGGTCCCCAGGTGGACCGTGGGAAGCACCCAGGTGGCTTTCCCCAGCCCAGCACCGGTCTGAGGCTCCGGGAACAAAGGGGGCACCAGACCACACTGCAGGAGAAGCCCAGCAGAGGGGAAAAATAACTTGTCAATACGGTGGATGCAAACTGAGGAATGAGAGAGATTTGTTTGTTGAAGTGGGCCCTCTCTTCTCATTTTGTAGGTGTTTGAGAGAGGCAAGTCGGGCTGAATATCCCCATCTCTTCTTCAGGGATTGTTTTAGACGAATTGCATCCTTTTTCAATCAGGTCTGAAGGTGTGATGTGGGATGAGGCTGTTCCCATGTCCTGTAACTGCAACACACCCCCAGGACCTGAGGTGGCAGGGGGTGACAGTTGTCCAATCAGCCCCTGAGCTCTGAGTTACAGGCTCACGCTGCTGGTCCCTTGGCGTGACCTCAGTCCGCTGGACTCTGGCTCTCAGCAGGAGTCTATGTGTTTGAGCAAAGCATTTTGTCTGGAGTCCCGTTTGTCTTCAAAGAAAACTTGTGTGTGAGGGGAAGACAACCCTGCTGTCATCACTGTGCCCTTCTCCTGGGAATTAGCCCCTATCCAAATTCTGACTTCTCACTCTTTCTGAACACCTTAGGTCCCAACAACCTGGGGAATGACAGTCCTTTGTCATTAGCTTTCTACTGACAGACAAGTCATAGCTCTTCAACCTGAGCCGTGTCTGGTGGCAAGTTTCAGCCTAAAGAATAAGCTCTAGGTGCATGGCCCTCCCCACCCCGGCCTTCCCACTGCTGGTCAGGGACTGGACCACGGATGCCGATTGTTTCTGTCGTTGTGCAGTTGTTACCTCAGGTGGGGAAGAGTTACTATAGAGATAGTAAGGTTCTTAAGCACTCTGGCCTCTCTGGCCATGAGGCTGGTACCGTCTTTACAACATTGCCCCCCAGTGGTCATATGGGCCCTCCAGCACCCTCGAATGACAGCGCGGGGCAAACAGCCTCCAGCATCCAGTAGACAGTTATAATTGGGGATTCCCGCTCAGTAGGGTTTATTGTACCCACAGTGAACTTCAGTTTAGGAGAGCACCTGAGCAGGTAAACAGATACAGTGACGTAAAGTGAGGTGCCCTGCTTTTGTAGAGGCAGGCGTATGTCGTTCAGAAACAACCGTGGGGCAGAATCTGGGAGTGCTGCTCAGAGGGGGCATTTGAGCTTGTCCCGAGGGGTGTAGGTGTGTGCACGTGCACGTTTTGGGGAGGAGTGTTTCCACGGAAAGGACAACAGGCGTGAAGGTATGGAATCTAGCCAAGGCTGTTGAGACAAGCTGACGAGCTCAGGGCATCTGGAGGAGGGTTTGCCAGGTGGTTTGGTGAAGGAGGTGGCCTGCCCCCCAGGAAGGGTGGAGTCTGCCCTACTGGGAAAGAGGGGACTTCAGCAGGGTCAAAGCATGGGAGGGACTTGCTCAGGTGTCAGCTGTAGGAAGGTGACCTCAGTGGAGGGTTGAGCACTTACTTGTTGGGGGACAGGCAGGTTCTAGCACAGGCCGGATGTCAGGCCCTCTGTCTGGCTGGCCGCCCGTGTGCCCTGGTTTTAGCTCAGAAAGTAAGGTCGTTGGGTGCAGGGCTGCCTGGAACTGCCTGGGGTGGGTCATTGTAAAATGCTGTGCCCGCTGCTGGGTGAACACCGGCAAAGAGAAATGGAAGGTCGTGGTGATGACTTGCACTGCTCAGAAAAGCAAAAATTAATGTAAACACAAACAGAAAGAATTTTAAGATGAGAAATAGCTAGGTCATTGATCAGGGTTTTTTTTTTTTTTTTTTTTTTTTTTTTTTTTTTTTTTTTTTTTTTTTTTTTTTTTTTTTTTTTTTTTTTTTTTTTTTTTTTTTTTTTTTTTATACATTTCCCCATGAAATGCTCAACTTTAATTTGGCTGGACACAGTCTGGGGCACGACGTCTGCAATTTGATGATTTCAACGCTACTGCGATTCCCGTGACAATGTTATGAACCAGAGAGTCGTGTGGTGTAGGACACAAGGAAATGACAGAAGCATTGCTTTCTAAACAGGAAAGGTCAAGGTAGCGTGAGGGCAGGCCTTGGCAATCTGCACGTGCTTAGGAACTGCATTCTTTCATCTGGAAGGTGGGGCTCCGACCAGTACTGATGGAGGATGCAACTTCAAGTGCGTCCCAGGAAGTGCGGGGTGGTCAGGAAGTGGGTGTGGGAATTCAGATTCCCACTCACACTCACGTCCGCCCTTCCTGGCTGGCTGGCCACTGGCTTCTGTTTCCCACAGGCCGCAAACCCTGCTGAGACAGACAGCATCGCAAACAAAACTGCAGTCTCTCTCCGAAAAAAGATGCTGGGGCAACATGCCTGGACCAGAGCCGTGAACCGAATCCTTGAATAAACAAACTGAATATGAAAAATAGGCTTTTCATCATTTAATTGTACTCATGTTACGTGTTCAGTTAGTAGCAGTGCAGAGGAAACTAGACGTCAGGAGGGTTCAGACTGGATGCCGGTTGTCTTCTCCGCGGGGTCGCTCCCGGGCTTTGTCACCTCCCGGCAGTGGTCTGATGCCGAGATGCGTGCGGGTTAAATTGATCTCTGGCACAGCTGTCAGCGGCACCTGCAGCGTGGGCCACGCCGAGGACGCCCCCGCGGCTGGTCTGTAGCTGCTGCAACGCCGTCGGGTTCGTAACACCTCACAGAGGAGTGACGCCCTGAGCTGTGGCTGACAGAGAGTGGCCGCCTCTCTCGTCGTGGGCCAGGCTCCCCGGCACCTCCGGCCTCTCCACTAGTCCCATCAATATGCTCCTCGCTGTGGACCCTCAGAGGCCAAAGTCAGCTGAGTCAGGGCCCCCCTGCCACCTCCAACCCTGTAAAGTCCTTCCAGATCTGAAGGCTGGGGGAGCAGAGGAGAAGCTGTTTAGAAGAAGATGCAGTGAAGGGCATCACACATGTGCACAGGAAACATCTTTTTCGCGGCCCTGCAGACATGGATGAGACAGGGTATGTGCCATGGAACCCGGGACTCAGCATGAGCCGGCATCGTCCTTCCTATGGGGTCTGCAGACCGCATTAGAGGAAGACAAGGCCAGGCGATGGATGTTCATTGAGTCCTTCCCCGTGCCCAGCGCTTTGCCGTGGTGTGCGGCACATTGTGTCACTGATTCCCAATAACTCAGAGAAGCAGGGGTTTTACCCCCATTTTTATGGCAACGTGAGAACCAGCTCCGGGAGAATGCGTAACTTTCTTGGTTTCTCACAACCAGTCCGCGGTGTGGCTGGGACAGAACCCGCGTCAGTGTGGTGGCGGTTCCTGTGTCCTTCCCGCAGCCCTGTCCTGGCTCCCTGCAAAACAGCTCCCAGGGGACGCGCTCTCTCAGGCCCGCCCGAGCAGTCTCAGAGGTGACTTGGCAGGTCCTCCACAATTTACTTCTTGAGGTTCCAGGGGTCCCATGGCCAGAGAGGGCTCACCCTAACGGCACAGAAGCGATGCCAGTGTGGTTCACTTCTATTAGAGTGTGACGCACACCAAGTTTATATTTGCAAATGATGTTGCAATTTTAGAATCATGTTTATAAAAACAATTATTTCCTAGGATTCTGCAGCACCTTCCTTCCAGACTCCTGAGACTGCGTACTGTAAAATATATTTTCAAATAAAAATTGTGTGTATTTATGGTATGTAACGATGATTAGATATCCATAATGAAATGATTGCTGCCTCCAGGCTAATCAACATGCCATCTTACCTAGTTAACTTACGTATTTATTTACCTTTGGTGATGAGAGCACCTGAAATCTGCCCTCACGGCAAGTTCCCAGTGTCAGGTGCTATAGTCACCATGCTGTGTGTCCGCTCGTCCCCCACAACTGCAGCTTGGTCCCCATGTCTCCTACTCCTCCGTCCTGCTCACGGCCATCCTGCTCTCTGCGTCCATGAGTTCGACTTCTGTTTTTTTTTATGATTCCACCGAAGAGTGAGATCATACGGTATTTTTTTTTTAAGTGTCTGGCTTATTTCATATAACGTGATGTAATGGCTTATCCATGTAGCTGCAGATGGCAGGATTCCCTTTCCATCCCTGGTGAATAATGTCTGTGTGTGTGTCTCACGGCTTCTGTACCCACTCACCCATTGAGGGACGTGGGAGTCGCTTTGCATCTGGGCTGTTGTGAATAGTGCTTCAGCGGCCACGGGAGGGCAAACGTGTCTTTGAGATCCTATTTTCTCGTCATCTGGATATACATCCAAGGGTGGTAATGGTCATCCTGGATTGTGTGGTGGCTCCATTTCTGAGTTCTTGAGGAACTTCCGTACCATTTGCATAGCGTGTCTGCACCAATGTCCAATCCCACGGACAGTGCACAAGGGTTCCCCTCTCTCTACACCCTCGCCAGCTTCTCTCTTATTGTCTCGAGAACCGTCATTCCAGCAGGTGTGAGGTGGTACCTTGTCATATGCTGATTTGCGGTGTACTGATGAGTGGTGATGTTGAGCAGCTTTTTATAGATCTCTTGGCCCGTTTGTCTTCTTTCGAGGCATGTCTCTTTAGCTTCTCTGCCCATTTGCTAATTAGGTCCTTTGTTCTCTTGCTTTTGAGTTGGCTTCATTAAAATTAGTAAAATTGGCATTAAAGCAAAGAGGATCTTACAAAATGATAAAAGTTCAATTTACAGGAAAGACAAACAATTCCACCTTGTATTTGTCTAATAACATGGCCCTAAAACATACAAAGTAAAAATTGATCTAACTATAAGGAGAAATGAACAGATTTACAGTCAGAATGGGACATTTTAATATTGTTCTCTCAATAATTGATTAAACATGACTATGAAAAACTTTGTGAAACTGGAAAAGATTTGAATAAAAAATTTAGCAAATTTGACCTACTATATACAATAAATAATAGAATCAATGGATATGATAGAGTATATAACATATACTGATATTATGAAATAAATCATATTAATTATATAACATATACTATATAATTATGCAGTTATGTTGCACATGACATGTAATATGTAACATGTTAATATTATGTACTGTTTAATTTGCTTAATGTATATATCAAATTTCCTAAATTCAGTATTCAAATTTTTATTCAAATGTGAGTATATAGTTATTTGCTAATTTTATTTACTAAGCTTGAAATCATATATACATGACACAGACCAAGTTTACTGATATGCGTACACACACATCCAAATCTCCATGTGTTTCTTGATTGTGTAAGACAACTTTTTTAACATGTTCTGTGCTAGGCCAGCATTTGCGTTTGTATCACCACCATAAAGCAGACACTTTAGCCATCATTCATTTTGTACAGAATTTGTAACAGCTTCCACAACCTCAGCTCAGGGTCCTGAGATGAAATGATCTCCCGAAAGCTTTACTCCACTTCCTCTTCCTTGGTGTTTTCTGTTGTTTTTCACTTACAGTTCACCTTCCCCATTGCTCTGCATTAGTTTCAGGTGGACGGCTTGGTGGTTGGCCCGTCACATGGCTGACACAGGGGCCCCCTGCTGCTTCCAGTGCCCGCCTGGCGCCGCACTGGGTGTGACAATAGTGTGGATGGCACTCCCTGTGCTGCACCTTATACCCTTCACGCTAATGTCAGAACTGGATGAGAAAGTCAGATCGTTGTTGGAACGGACCCAGTTTCTCTCTGAAGTATCTGGAACCGGGTCTGTTAAAGCTGAGTCACCAAACGGTTTGCAAAGCTCTGTTGCTACCGGTGGAGCCCACGGTCACAGCAGCGGCTGGCGATGTCTGACGCGCATGAGAACGGCCCAAGTGAGCGAAAAGGAGTGAAGCTAATTTAGAAGAACAGACATGTGCCCCAAGGGAAAAGATGAGCTTCCATATGGTGCTTGTCTTTCCCGCCTGGCTTATGTCCCTTAGCATAATATTCTCCAGTTCCATCCTTGCTGTTGCCCAGGGTAGGAGCTCCTGGGTGGAGGAGGGCAGAGGGGGGGAAACTGGGACACCTGTAATAGAATAACAGTAAAAAATTAAAGAAAAAAATAAGCTTCCATAAAAAGTTGCATAAATGCACTTTCTGTGGCCACACAGGCTGAATCATTATTTTCTGCGTTCTTAGCTACGTTTGAAACATGCTGAGAATTCTTGAGCAGAATGACGTCTTTTTATGCATTCAGAGATATCACGGCAACCTTCGGAGTGGATGGTACATGCTGACAAGTTTTTGCAGGGGACATGGCCATCGGGAGCTTTCTCAGAGATAGATATGTGGTGTGTATGTTTTCATCGAGCACACGGTTCCGTTCTTCTGAACTCATTACTGCCAGCAGGGTTTACAGCAACTTGAAAAGTGATGGAACGTAATTAAATACATGGTCATCCGTTTAGGACTGACATTGAACTGATGACAGAAGCACCGACTCTCCTGAGCTCCGCGGCGGGACTCCGATCTATTGCGCAGGCGTGCACCCGGCAGACCTGACCTGGAGCCTTCCCTTTCCCACCCACGCGGATGGGCAGGGCGGGGCTTGGAGAACGTCACAGGCCCGGGCACCGCCCACCAGCTGGTGGGCGGAGCCAGGCCTGGGCTGCGGTCTTCCAGTTCCGGGGAGAGTGCCTGCTCTATCCGGGAGCCCGGTGCTTCCTTGCAGAGAGGCCTGGACAAAGAAAACAGGGGTCGGTCGGTGCTGGCTGTCTCCCCTGTGGCACCTGCCTCACCTACACAGCTGGAGATCCACAGTGGACGCTCATTAAACGCCACCTGCTACAGGAGTTTATGAGACACTTTGTAACAAAAGGAAGTTCCATTCCATTGTTTGTCCAGTTTTTTCCTCCCCCCACCCCGCCAGGACTGGTCAAGGAAAACAGTGAAAGTGTGAATACTAGTGATCAGGACATTATCACAGACACTATAGGACCACAAAAGGTGGTAAGAGGTACCGTGAACACCCCGATGACAGAAGTCAGAAAATATGCAGGAAATGGAGACACTCCTAGAAAATGATCACTGACTGAAATGGATATAAAAACGGGAAATATGAGTGGTTGTTTATGAACAAAATTGAAAAGCTAATTTAAAAGCTTTTCATAGAGAAAATCTCATGCCTAGGCGGCTTAGTTAGTGACTTCTCTGAAACTTTTGGGACACGGCCACTCCCATTTTCCAGAGATGTTTCCAGAGAAAACTCTACTTCCCAACTCATTTTATGAGGCTATAATGACTTCGATAACAGAGCTGAAGGACAAGGTAAAAAAAAAATAGAAGTATAGGCAAATATCTCTTAGAAATACAGATGAAAATGCCGTAACCAAAATATCAGTCAATCTCACCCAGCAATAAGTAAAAGGGACGGTGTTATTAGGGATCAAGGTGAAGGTGTTCCAGGAGCTCGTGGTCGGCATAGAAAACTAACGGCGTGTGTCCGTTTGCAGGGTGACGGTGGAGAAATCGTCCACGGTAACTTCAGCCGATGAAGAGACATTTGATGAAACTCAGTATCTTCGTTGAGTATTCAAAGATTAGCAAAGTAGGGATGGAATGAATTTTTGTTTGATGAAAAGTATTTAATAAATATCTACAGCATGTACGTTTAATATTGAATCATGTTTAATGCTGAAGCTTTGTAGGACTTTCCTGTGAGTTTGGGGGCAAGGCAAGTTGGCTGCCAGCACTGTGTCTGTGAAACACGTTTTCCCCGGCAGGTTCCACCTGCACAATTAAGGGAAAAAAACTGCACAAAAACAAACAACCCTCCCCACCAAAACAACAACAAAACCAATTAAACCTTACATGCATTAGAAAGGGAAAAAAGTGTAGTATTCTTGGGTTCATGATAACATTGTAGTTAGAAAATTGAAGACAATACACAAATAAGCAACCATAATTACTAAGATAGTTTAGCAAAGTAATTCTGGAAAATCAATAGGCAAAATTAATTGTATATCCTAGAAACAAACGGAAGCTGTAGTTTAAATAATACACTATGTAGCATTAAAATATGAAGTACCTAGAAATAAATCTATAGAGAAAACTGTCACACTTTATTAAACTAAAAAGGCTGAAATAAATGGAGAAAGGGAGACTTTGGCCATGGGTTGGAAAATTTAAATTTGCCAAGATGTCACTTTGGCCTCAATCAATCTATGGATTTAATTCAAATCCAGTAGAAATTCCAGTAAGGCTTTTTGTGTGCGTGTGGAATGTGAAAAGTTGATTTAAAGTTTATATGGAACTACAAAGATTAAAGAGTAGCCAAGTTGGCCTAAATCCACATTAATTTATACCATGCGGTATCAGTGTAAGGGTAGACAGGGGCATGAGCAGAATAGAGCATCTAGAAGCAGAACAAGGCACACGTAGACTCTTGATTTATGACAAAGTGACACTCAGAGCAGTGGAGGACAGGCTGGCATTGTCAATAAAGAGTGCTCAGAGAGTTGGACATCTTTATTGTAGAAAATGAAATTGGACCCCTTGTCACACCTGACACAAAATCAATTCCAGGGGGATTATAGACTTGCACATAAAAAAGCCTGTACAATAAAACTGGTACTAGATAATGAGCATATCTTCATGACTTTGGATAAAAAATGATTTCTTCAACGTGACCCAAAAGGCACTATCGAAAAGAAGGTTGATAAAGTTGATTTCATTAAAATGAAGAAATTCTGTTCATTGATGTATACCATGAAGTTAGTGAAAAAGGCACCCACAGGGTGAGAACATGCATTTGCAACAGTTTTTTTTTTTTTTTTACCAAAATATTTGGAATATGCAGAGAATTGTTACAATTTGAAGGAGAAGGAGGAGAAGAGAAGGAGGAAGAAGAAGGGGGAGGAGGAGAAGGAGAAAGGGAAGAAGAAGGACGTCTAATTCAACAGAAAAACGGGTGAGAGGCTTCAGAGATGGGAAAACCTAGATGACAGTGCACATGGCGAACAGTGCTCAGCCTCAGGGAAATCCCACCAGACCCTCAGGGAGAAGCCATTGCACACCCGTTAGATTGGAGAACACTTAAAAGTCGGATGATTCCGACGCAAGAACATGTTGCAGTCAAAGCTCTCAAACACTGGTGGCGGTGAACGTTGGCCCAAACACCTAGGGCGATGCTTAACATTGGCTAGTGATGTGCCGATGTGCGCGATCAGAAATTCCTGTCTCAGAGCTTTGCGTTAGTACACAAATGCACACTTATGTGCACTATGGCGTACCTGGCAAGCATGGGCAGTGTTGCTTATAGAAGCCCCGCAGGGGATCCTACCCACACATCTGTTGGCAGTGAGTCCAATTGTTTAGATGTGTCATGGAGTAACAGTAACATTCAGCAGTGGACAGTTAAGACTATGGCTGTGTGACGTGCAACATATGTAAATTCTAAAAACATAACATCCGCAAAAGGAATAAGACGAAAACAGATGAAGGCAAAGCACATTGGTGAGGGATTCCTGTTCATGTGGCAGAACTATAGAGCAAATCGAGGACGAATTATTGTAACGGTCAAGATAGCAGTTACCCCAAGGAGGGAGGAGGGGTGTGCAATGTAATAAGAAAAATACAGGGTTGACAAACGTCTGACAAATTATCACTGATAAGCCGAGGTGAGGTTATGACAGCCTGACCATGGTTTCAACAGCAGCCGATATTCGGTAGCTGGTGATTTGTCCCATATTTGTCCAAGAGATGGGTAAGTGGCAATTTGGTAGATTATGGCAGGCAGCTGGATGACACCATCACTTGATCATGCCACTGGCCTGCTTGGGATTGATGTAGGGAGCGTGAGAAACTAAGCAAGACTTCAGGACATTCTGTTCCTTAGAAAAGAGGACATGAACAAAGATTCGAGAAGCACGCATGTGTGTGTCCAGCTGTAGGTGTGTTGGTTTATTGAAAGGGGGAAGGTGCAAAAGAGAACGCGGGGCCGATCTCCGATGACAAGTTCAGATCTTCCCCCCACCACTAGAGAGCCATTAATACACCATTTCATGGTGGTCAGACCAGAGGCCTAAAAACACCTGTGTTGCAAGTGGGCATCCTGATATGCTATGCCCCATTATATAAAATGTAGAAAACACCAGCATTATCTGTGCAGGCTAGTGTCGTCCGGCTCGCCTAGTCAAATCTGGAAGGAACCCAAGGGGCAACGTCTTGGTTTGAATAAACCCTTGACATGGCTATCAGATAAGATTACAGCTAGAATTCCATGCCAAGTCACATTGTAATTAAGCTGTTCTAATTGAATGCTTTGTCTTTTTTAATCATTACCCTTGCCTTCTGCTTACTAGCAAACAGTATCTAATAAAGTGCTCCATTGTATAGGGGAGTTTGGGCGCAAGGGAAATTGTTTGGGGAAAGGAGGAAGCAGTGTGTAGAATCTGACATAAAACACTGTCTCCTCACAGCCAGGCAGTTACGTTCCTTCGCAGAGTAAGTGCTGAGTATCAATGTTGTGCATGTCCCGGCCACCTCTGGCGGCCCAGAGGAGATAAAGAGGCAGTTTGCTGAAAAACATTGCATGGAAAAGGTTAACAAACATACAGTTAGCTTTTTAAAAAATGAAATGGCTTTGTTTCCACCCCTGGTCATAAGAGGGCATGTGAAGGGGTGGACAGCTGGGCGCTGTGGTTGCTGGCCGCAGGGAGATGGCCAGCGCTGTTTTGTTCTGCTGCGTTCTGCTGCGTTCTGCAGGATGGGCCTTTCCAGAAGGGAGCTGGCCCAGTCCCAGAGGGCAGCTGCTGGCTCCCCGATCTACGTACCCGAGAAAGCACTCAGCTCCCAAGAGAGTGGTCTCTCTTTCCACACAGAGGGCCAGAGGGCCAGAGGACCTCACACAAACGAAAATCAGGATTCGTGTTTTGAAAAGGAAGGATGCACTGTATGTGACCTATCAGAGTTGCTATATATTAGTTACCTCTTGCTGTGTAACAAATTATTCCAAAACTTGGTGGTTTACAATAAACATTTATGGTTCCATGGTGTCCGTGGGTCAGGAAGGCAGGTCTCACAGGCTGATGTCCAGGGGGCCAGGCGTGACTAGGGCCGGGCCTGCTCAGCTCCCTCAAGGGCCTGGTGGCCGGACTCTATTCCTAGTGGGTTGTGGGATGAAGGCCCAAGTTTCTTGCCACGTGAGTCTGTCCACAGGGCAGCTCACAGCATGGCCACGGGCCTTCTCGGAGCAAGTGAGCTACAGAGTGTGGGAGCCAGCTGAAGAGAAGCACAATCTCTTTGCAACCTAATCCTGGAAGTGACCTAATCCCTTTCCTTGTGCTGTGTCCTAGTTGTCAGAACCCAGTCGTAGGGCCGGCCTGTCCCAGTCAAGGGGTGGTGGGGTGCACACCAGGGCACGAATACTAGGATGTGGGGACCACTCAGGCCATCTGGCGGGTGTGGCTTCATTAGGCCCCTTTTCCACTCAAATTCCTGCAACAAAGAGTCTTAATTTTCTTCATTGACTCCCCTGGCCTGAATCTCCCAATTTGTTCACTTTTCAGGGAAGTTTTCTCTCTGGAACTATTAGTGAATGCGCCTGAAAGCCACTCACAGGGGCCGAGAATTAGACTGGTGGCGTGACCTCCGGATGGCTGCACTAGCTCAAACCGGTGCCCTTTTGACCTGGAAATTCTGAGGACTTAGAAAAGCTTTAGAACGACCTTAGAATGCTCACACATTCATTATCAATTTTAAATGTAGGGCACGTGGAATGTGGTGAAGCGCCCCGGCCAGAGAATGGGGACGATTTCACCTCTGGCTTTGTTTGATTTCTAGGCAAAGCCCATTGTCCTTAGGTACACATGACCCTTGTTCTCGAAACCTGGTTGGTGGTGGGTGGTGGGGGATGGCACTGGATGAGGAAAACTGTCTTGAGCTTGCTGTCACCCAGGCTGCTCTGTCTTTCTGACGAAGGCCAGGCTGCAGGCATTCGGGGTCACTCCCCTCATCAGGTTCGGGTAAGCGATTGCTGAGTTTTGCTGCTTCCCTTTGAGAAACGGGCAGGGCAGAAACCGCAGTTTGTAAATAAAAGTGTGCCGGTGGCATCCGTGTTGAGAATAAATGCTCAATTTCAGAACTGCAATCTGGCAGTGGATTTTAAATTTGTCTACTTGGTTACGAATGGAGCAAGGTCAGTGGTTTAATTAGTTCAGCATTTGTCACGCACCGAGCGCGGCCAAGCACGGTGCCAGGCCTGGGAGTCCGAGGGTGAGTTATACACACGGCTGGCCTTGCAGAGTTCTCCGTCTGCGGGGAGGAGCAAGCAGGAAAACCAGCAACAACACCACGATGTGATGAGATGGAGGTGCATACGGAACGCAGACAGGGCCCTGGAGCCCGTGTCTGCCTCCACTGGGGCACTGGTGCTCTGCAGCGACCGGAGATCACAGGCCCCAGAATACGTGATGTGTCGGGAGGAGGAGGAGCAGCTGTGACTTTCTTTTTCAAGCTGCTGTATCCTCAGAGGAAAAGAAGAATGATGTCTTCACTGGATTTTCAAGTTTTGAAATAATTTCTAAAGTGATGTCTCTAGAGGGTGAGAGGCGGTTTAATTTTGCCATAATGGTCTGTCTTTGAAACCAGCCTCTAAACGACAAACGTCAAATTGACTGTCCTAACAAACCTTCTGCTGGAGGTCCTTCCATCAGGAGGTGCTTTGTTTACATCGCTGAAGGGGGCCCTCAGGAGCATCAAGGGTACGTGAAAGGAACCCTTTGTGCCTGGCAGCCTGCACAGCGGAGTCGACTTCCTCCTGCTGAAATGCGTTCATTTACAGCCGTGAAGTTTGTGTCGACTTTCTGGAACGGCGTTAGTTGTGTAAGGCTGCCATGCAGACCCACAGCAGGCCAACTTCACACCCGTGCCGGTCAGCGCAGCGGGGCCTCCTCGAAGGTCCGCAGAGCAAACCCTTCCTCGCCTCTTCCAGCTTCTCGGGGGCCCTGGGCCTCTCCGTGTGCGGCAGCGTCCCTCTGACCTCTGCCTCTTCTCCATCGTGTCCCCTGTGTCTCTCCATCCTTTCTGCTCTCGCTCAGAGGACGTCAGTCGTGGGAAGGAGGGCCCACTCTAGGTCCAGGGTGGTTTTGTCTACAGGTCATTACTTACATCTGCAAAGACTCTATCTTATTTTCAGATTGGTGTTTGTGTTTAGTAGTTCAGTTACAGTTGACATTCAATAGGACGTTAGTCCCAGGTGTGCAGGATAGTAAGAACCCGTTTTAAAATAAGGTCACATTCTGGGTCCTGGGTGGACACGGACAGGAGTTTCGCGGAAGACTATTAAACTCACTGTAGCTAGACTTACAGGAATAGCAAATGATATGTTTGTAGTTCAAGGCTGAAAGTTTTATCCTTCCTCACATTAAAAAAAAAGGCCTTTCTTTAGATTTATTTTATACCTGGTGGTCGAAAGGAGGAAAAGTGGGGGAAAAGGGAGGCCTTACTGAAGGGCAGGTAGGCAAAATTGGGTACAGGCGGTACTCAACGTGGGGGAAGCATTGAGTGAAAGCAAGGGGTGCTGAGAGGGGGCCTGGCTCACCCAAAGTGGTCCCTCTGGCGTTGTGGACAGGTATGTGGAAGGGCCGTCAGCAACCTGATTTAAAACAGGTGAGCTCGTTTACTGAGGTGGGGAGGGGTCAGAATCCCTGAAAAGCCCTAAACTGCTAAAACTCCAAGGATTGACTTGGCAGATCGGAAGTCGTCCGTTTTTCTCCCCTAGGCTCCAGGTCTAATATGCCGTCGGCTCAGACTCATTTATACCTCTATTTAATCAGATCAAATCAATGATCACCTATTGAAAAACTGCTTGCCAGGGAAGATGCTATATTGCAGATAACGAAATACAAAGCTTGGGGTTCTTCATTCAGGAAGCTTTGTTGCCAGCACCATCTGGTTACGTACGGAAGGATAACCAACTCCGTAAGCAGCGATGATGCGGTGAAGCCCTTACAGCAACCGGAGGAGGGAGAGCTGCGGTAGGGAGTGCGAGTAGAAAGGGGTTTGAGGCAGGAGTGAGAGGTGCACACAGGTGTTGGACGGGCTGTGGGGGTTCAGCGTTTAGGAGACCCGGACACCCAGGTGTCCCAAGGAGCGGCCACTGGTCAGCCCAGGGGTCTGATTCTCGGGGAGTTCATGGCGTGCTGGGCACCTAGGTGAACTAGCGATCAAAATACAATGTGCAGAGGTGCGGGGGCCACGTCCCCAAGGTCACCAGGCAGGACCCGCTCACCTGTGCAGATGCTGTAAGGGCACACGACCATTCACTTCTGTTTCCTGGTTTTCGAGTAAGTGCCCCTTGTTGGTAGAGTCCAGTGAGCTCGGCTGGAAAGAACTGTAATCTCCAGGAATCTACTTCCTTCTGTACGGGGTGGGCTTAGCAGGGCAGCGCGGGTTCTGAGAATCATCAGACGTGTCTACCACGGTGGCCGAGAAAAGCAACCTGGGAGAGGGGCGTACTGAGGAAAGGGAGCCTGCGACAGGTAAAGAGGGGGGGTGTAGGTACGTGTTTGGAGGGAGCGAGGGCTTAGGGGGTCTCACAGCGCAGTGCAGTCAGGGCCCAGAAATGGCGCAAATCTGTAGAGGCAAGTTAGGTCAGATTAGAAAGCGGAATGCTGGGGTGAGGCGTCTGGAATTGACTGCAGGTCAGCGGGCCCCAGCGTGTGCGCCTGCAGCCTCCAGGGACACAGGAGCTGTTATTATAAGCCTCACCCACCCGCCCACTGAGCGTGGCCCAGACCCTGGACAGACAGGCCTCTCACACGTGTGGCAGCTACTGTTTGCACTTACGTGCAGGTGAGATGATGTCATAAAAGTACAAATTAATTATGTATGTCTACCTTTATGATAGCATTTTTTAATCATCCACTTTCCAATGAGAGTGTTCTAATGGTGAAACTGCAGCCATGGGGTGACCTGTACAACGTGGTTAATATTGCCAAGGGTTTTCCTACTTGAGAAGCTTGGGGTTCCCACCCTGAGCAGCGGAAGCCCCACAGGCTTCTGAGCTGTGCAAAGACAGAGCGGAAGGCTGCTTAGGGAAATCAGTCTGAGGGACCTCTGCAGATCTGAGAGCGGGAGCCAACGGCAGCCAGACCCATGAGAAACCTGTTGTGGAAATTAAGTCTGAGAAAACCAGTGAGCTGAGAATAAGTGTCTCTAGAGCACGCTGTGAGGGGTGGCCTGGGGTACAAGGAAGGGTGGCACACCCACTGGGACTTGACTGCCTCTCCGCCCCAAGCCCATGCTTCCTTACGGAGCTGGGCTCTGCTCCGGCAGAAAGATCTGTCGGCAAAGGGTGCTGCTTCGGGTCTCGGAGGGAGGAGTCGCTTTCTCCGGCCCCCCTGCGCTCTTCTCTCCAGACTCCTGTAGCGCCCATGGCTTCCCCAGGCTCCCACTCTTGCCACCTGCGTTCCTGCCGCAGGCGTGCGGCCTGTGCCCGCATCCCTTCAGGTGGCTCCCCAGGACCAGACCACGCATGCCTTTCCCTGGAGGACAAATTTCTAGCAACTTCCATTGGCACAGCATCTCAGCAGCCTCTCTGCCATCCAGTGGGCCACAGCTGCACCCTCTCCATGAGGTCCGGATCAGCCCTGGAGGGAGAGACTCTTCCACACTCTTCTGTGGGGCACTAGCTCTGCCCTAAGGGTGGTGGCCACCGCTCTTCTCTGCCCTTTTTGTACTCCTTAGCATTTTCTTTGCATCTTCCTAGCCAGTCCCTAGTTGAATTTAATAAACAGTTCTATTAAACATTCCCCGCTCAAATTCCTATGTAATTTCTGTCTCCCAGTGGGATCCGGACTTATACAAATGGCACCTAATTTTGTCGGACATCCATAATTAAAGGACACCCTCCCCATCTGTCTTCATTGGAAGATATATGAGGCCACGTGCTGTAGTCTAATAAGGTTGCGTTATTACCTCTGTTCTTCTTGCTGGTGGGTAGCGGCCCCCGTGACATCGTACGTGCTGTGTGAAGGCTGCCAGCCTCACGGGCTTCTCCCAGAAGTTCTTCGTCAGCAGAGAGCAATAAATTCATGTGGGTTTTGAAATCTTGCCTGTGGCTGATAACAGGGCGATGGGAAATCTTATTTATTAATTCTTCTAGTCGTACATTCATGTCGTCTTCATTACAAAGCGATACCTTTTTGTGTTATTGCTGAGATCCATCTGGGGTCATGACACTTGGGATTTATTTCATCATGAGTGCGTATGTTTACGCCCTGCTGCTTCAGGAATTTCAGAGTTGAGGATCAGGCACTGTCTTTTCATATGTCTGACGACATCAACAGAGGCCTTAAGATCTTGGAAGGCAAAGAGACTTTGCGTTTAACTCATGTTGTTGATTGACATGCACTTAAATACGTACTTTTGCTCAGACGTTATTGCACAGCCGGGGTTTGGAGAGACTGACAAATCCCAGATAGGAGTAGGGGTTGGAGTGTCGGCAAGCTCCTGCGTGTGCGTGCTGGGCAGGCAGGAAATGTGTTCACTTTCCCCGTTACTTTAACGACTAAAAATAGCCTAGATTACAAGTTATCGAAGTTAGTGACACTATACTTCTATTAAGGAATACAGGGGGGACCCTGGCTGTGTGGCTCAGTTGGTTAGAGCATCATCTCCATGCGCCAAAGTTGTTGGTTTGGTCCCTGGGCAGGGCACACGCAAGAAGCAACCAGTGAACGTGTAAGTAAGTGGAACAACAGATCGATGCCTCTCTCTCAAATCAATAAATAAAACTTAAAAAGAAATGGAATGATCCCAATGCTCTAATTGGGGTGAAAGCATATATATACATATATATGATAATATATGTGATCATATACATATATATTCACATCCATAGTTAAGTGCTGTTTATTCCTTTGCAGATCTTTCTGTACCAGGCCTTTCTGATGAAACTGGGAAGTAGTTTTCTTTCCTTCTGCCTTTTAAAGAGCTGGATACTGAGTCCGGGGCTCTGGAACGTCTAAGAAATGTTTACGTGGGATTTGCGAGGTTGACAATGAACATCGCTTTGCTGGCTCCCTTGCAGAGAATGCTGGTGATGTTTCCCAGCGCGCTGGCTAGATGGCGCTAGAGTTCAGGTGTCTCGTCTGGCCTCCGCTCGCCTCCTCCATCTGCTTACTCCCTTAAAATATTACTTATTGAGTATCTACAGAATGCTACTTGGGTCTAACATCCTTTAAGGTGTCATTTCCCTCCATCTCCTCCATGACGGGATTGCACAGCACAACATAAAAATGTTTTCTCCGAATATTCATGCATAGAGAGTAGAAGACGACACGAGTCTAGGAGGAGCTGCCCCAGAAAACGGGCTCGTAGTGACAAATGGAGCTTTCCCTGTGCCTCTGCGCTGGAAAATCCAGGAGGGGAATCAAAGCGCTGCTTGCTTGTTTTAAGCCCGAGACACATCTCTTCCTCGCTTACTGCCCTGGGTCAGCTGGAAAGCGGCTGTGACCGCCTGTGCGTGTAAACAGGGTCTCTGTGGACCAGGAGAGGTGGAATGAGAAAAAAACATGTTGCCTATTAAATGTAGTTTTACTTACCAGTCATACATACAAAAGGGCTGCATTTTGGGAAAGGTAGTATCTTATGTTTATTTTCTTCAATTGTTACAGTTAAAAACCAACACAGCGATGTCAACACGTGTATAAAAAAAAGATTCTGATTATATATCTATTTGTCCCTCATTGAGTCTGACTTTTTAGAGGCAACTGCTGATCAGTTTGCTGTCTCTTCTTCAATAAATTTTTCTACACATTAAACGTAAATATGTTTTCATATTTGTAGATTTCTTTTTTTAATTTTAGGTTATCTTCTAATCTGTCTATAAAGACAGTAGTCACCTTTGTATACCTAGCTGTCCCCGATCTAATCACATGTTTAAAAGTCTAGAGTCCAAGAAAGTAATGGAAAGTAATGCAAATCTTGCTCCTTGCACAAAAATATCCTCAGGGGAGCCCATTCCTGGTGCATCGACACACAGCTCCTATGAACGCCTCTCCCCCCAAGTCCCCTTTGCCGGCGCTGCCGTCACCCAGGCCATGTGCTGGGGACTCACTCCTTTCACCCTCCAAGCTTTTCTGCCTTCTCCACCTGATGCCACCCAGACCCACCATTCTGTCTTCTCTTGTCTCCTCTCTCTGGCACGGTTCTCTTAGGTTGATTGATTCAGCTTCCCTCAGCTCTTCCCTTTCTTTAATACCTAGGTGCACAGAAAAGGTGAGATCAGGGTCAGGGATCAGAGAGTGGCGTAGCGACTGCCTCCTGGCTCAGGTTCTCTCTAGAGGTGGCAGCCAGGATGTCAGCCGGGGTTTCGTCATCTGAAGGGGCCGGAGGGTCCGCTCCCAAGCTCACTTGCATGAGTGTTTTCAGGGGACTTCAGTTCTCATGACATGGGCCTCTTTTTCTAGGGTTGCTCAACGGCATGGCAGCCAACTTCCCAGAGTGAGCAATGAGAGAGAGAGAGAGAGCGAGCAAGTGAGCCCTAATGGAAGCTGCAGTCTTTCAGTAACTAATCTGGGTAGTGCAATACCATGATTTCTGTTGTATTTTATTCACTAGAAGCAAGTCACCTAGTCTACTTCACATTGAAAGCAAAGGAAATTAGGTGTTTCTTCTTCAAGTCAAGAGTATCAAAAAACTTTTAAAACTGTCTTTTAAGCCATCACAACAAGTATCAAGTATCGTTGGTATCTTGAGATTTCATGGTGTTCACGATTTTCTTGGCCACAAATAAACCGAATTGGGTGCCCACAGTTGAATCCTTTTCTGGGTACGATGCAAGGGAACAGTTAGCCGAGAGCCCTGAGTATTTCTGCTGTCAGCAACTTCTCCCTTCCCTACGACGCCAGCCTTGTTGACAAGTCGGAAATCAGATGGAGATTTGGCAATCCTCCAGCGAGTTGCTCGGTACGGATGGTTCCGTTAATTTTAGTAGGCGTCCATGTAGCTGATTTACCACCTGATACGGCCTTAGAAAAGCTACTGACGTCTAGCTTTTAGCTACTATTTTCTTCATTAGGGAAGTTCTTTTATCCTTCTCTACAATAGTATTTTTTAAGGAAAGAAACCCGTGTGGAGGTGATGTGATGCCGGCCGGGGAAATGGGAGGTGGGAGAGGAAGTCCTAGAGAAGGGTGCCACGCCCTCCGGGCCTCACCGAGCCCATCTGATTGGGTTCCTTGGAACATCGGTCTGCGTCAGCTTTCATATGCAATAAAGGCTTTTATTACTAAAAGAAAATTGACAACCACTTATGCATTGCAACGATCTCAGCTCACAGATTCAGAAATTGAAGCTTACGAAGGAGAAGTGACCATGAGAAAATGAGCCAGTTCCTACATCACTAGGTAGTAGCAACATGTGGATGTGAATTCAGGATTGACTCTCAGGTACCTCCCCCTTTGCTGCCTACAGAGCGCGGGAGGCAGAGCTACTGCCCCCCAATATTAACACGGCAGCAGTATTATCTTAATATGTTTCTCCAGGGCTGGGCGTGCATCTTTGAATTATTTATTTACAGCCAAGCTTACTCCGTGAAGAATTTGAGGGGAAGCAGGGTGGCACCAGAGCCACGAGGGGCTGGGCCAAGGTCTGGTCTGGATGGTGGCAGAGGCAGCTCCGCGTGGGCACTGAGCTTGGCAGAGGTCACAGCAGAGGGAACCAGTGGCCCATAACAGACTGAGAGTCTGTCGTCTTAAAAACATAGGGGATGAGAAGCTGGGGAAAAACATGAACATATCGCAATATAGACTAACGAGCGCCGCTGCTCCAGACGGCTTGTCACTGCTTGCTTTACTCTGCATTCACAACCTCGCTTCTTTCCCTTTGGTCCACGTGCCTGCACTTACTGGGGAGGCTGACTAGAGAGGGGAGCCTCCCTTCCCAGAGTGCCTTGCGTCTGTCAGTTGGAGAGGAAACCAGGGCACCGCAGTGGCGTCGTGCGCGCGCATGCGCGCGCACACACGCACGCATATTTTTATTAAACATATGCTCCTGGCCACATTCCCCTTGGCGGGATCGCAAGAACTTAATCACTGAAACCTGTAAAGAAAAAGCAAAAAAGGAAATTAACCTGTTTTTTAAAAAAGGTAAATAAGGCCTCCCATGCCACTTGCAGCATTTGCTGACACATCCTTTGAGTGTGTGCACACACGCCCGCCTTGTGTCCCCGGGGGTCTCTTCACTCACTCCTGCACAGAGAGCAATGTCGTGACTGCGTGTGAGGCCAACAGTGGAAATCTGTGTTTACATTGGTGTCTGCAACCGAATGTGCTAATAGTGTTTAACCAGCAGCGGTGTGGCTTTACATCGACGTTTTGTGCCGCGTACAGCCCCAGTGATGATGTTGTGATAATCGAATTTTTCCCCACATCCGAACTTGGAGACTATCCCAGTCTTTTCTCAACAGCCATTTGATTCCAAAATATGGTGAAACACTTTCATCTTCCTGCAGGTTAGTCCTGTGTTTTCAGGAAGCGTAGTAACCCCCGAGTTTCCTTAAGGGGTGAAGGGGGAGCTTGGAGCAGCTGGACCCTTGCAGCGTCGCGAGCGTTGGGTTTCCCGGGCACACTCCCCGGCTGGCCCAGACCGCCTGCAGGAGGGAGCTCGCAGGGGGTGATGCCGGGGAAGAAATGGCTGCCGGCTGCTTCGAACCCTACCTGGGGAGCTCCGTTGGCACGCTGGCCAGAAAAAGAAAGCTTCAACAGCAGTTAACCGCAAGGGCGGTGAGAAGCGAAAGGCGGTTAGTCATGAATCGACAGGCAAATATTCTAGCCTCCTCGTAATGTAGCTAAAGGGCTTGATGAGCTTCTGACCATTGGCAAAAGAATTTACTTCCTAGATGGAGAATTACAGGTTAAAGTTGAGAATCCTTCCCCACCCCAACTCCGCACCCCCCACATTAGTCTACGAGAGTCCTGCTTTTTAAAAAAATTTTTTTTTTTATAGAAACATGTCATCCGTCTTAGGGAATACTGTCATCTGGGAGATAGTTCACATTTCGCATTTTAACCTTAACCACATCATACCCACAGTCTCTCTAATGCTGCTGCGCCCACAGGCCCCCTTCTCCGGGGCTCTGTGCTTCCTGGACCCCTGTCCCCTTCCTTTCCCAGGGCAGGGAAGTTTTCAACTATTATTTCTTTAAATACAGTTTGTGTTGCTTCCTCCTTCTTCTTCCTCAAGGATCCCTATAGTGTGAGTGTTTGAGTGCTTGGTGTTATCCCAGAGATCCCTTAAATTATTCTCCTTTTTAAAAAAATTCTTTTTTCCTCCTGTTGTTCTGAGTGGTTGAGGGCACCAGTCTGCCTTCCAGGTCGCTGATCGGTTCTTCTGTTAGTTAATCTGTTGCTGGTTCCTGCTAATGCGCCTTTCATTTCAGGTATCGTGTTCCGCAGGCCTGCTCGGTTCTCTCCGATTCTTTCCGACTCGTTGATGAAGTTCGCCCTGAGTTTCTCGGCTGCGCTCCACTTGCTGGAGCGGTAGGCATCCTATGACCATTTCTTGGAATTCTTTATCAGGGAAACAATTTATCTCCATTTCCTTCAGGTTCCCCTCCCCCACCCGCCCCCAGGGATTTTTCTTATTCCTCCTTTTGAGAGATATGCTTCTGCTTTTTTATTTTACTTTACTCTCTCTGTTTGCTTTTACAGATTAGACAAAATAGCTTTCTCTCCTAGTCCTGAGAAGCAGGCCTGATATGGAAGGGGCCCCTGGGTGGACCGAGTGTGAGGGTGGCTCTGACAGCCGGTAGGAGCCGAGCGGGTGCCTCAGGCACCCAGGGTGCTGGCCTGCTGTGCCGTTGTGGCTCCAGGTGGGTGGCCAGGTGCATGGAGCACGGCCCTGTGCGTCCTGCTTGCTCCCTGCACTCAGAGCTGAAATGGCCTTGGGCATTGTGTCCGGAACACACTTCAGTGGCCTCACTGAAGCCAGAGCACCTGGCCAGAGCCCCGCCCACTGTATGGGGTGCAGGGGACGGCAATGACTGGGCCGCCAGCTCCTCGGGCTCAGGGAGTTCCCGCAGCTCCCGGAGAGCTCCCTCAGCGCCCCAGCCTTCCCTCCAGTCGGCCCCTTTCTCGTGTTTGCTGTTCAGAAGCGGTCCATTCAGCCCTCAGCTGTCTCGCAGGAGTCACTGCTGCCAGAGTACAAGTGCATGTGAGTCTGCTTGTGGAAGGGAGTGACTTCAGCCTCCTCCCACACCACTGTCTCAGTTCTCTCCGTGCCTAAAACACCGACGAGAGGCGCACTGTCTGACATGTACGGATGGCTGTCATCAGTGCTAATGGGAGCTGTGCTTCGGCACCAGGAGAGAAGGGAGCCTGAAGACTGCAAATCAGGCTTGATGCAGATCTTCCAGATGGAATAAATTATGAGGGTGCTTAGGGGGAAAGGCCTAAGTATCCCCTAAAGCCACAGTTTAAAAGCAAAGCCGTACTTCTGGGGAACGGAGGGGGGGTCGAGGGTAATGGCGCTGCAGCCACCTCCCGGCTAAGTAGCTGGTATCGACTCTTCAAAATTCTTATTGGATTGGCGCTGCACTTGAATTCCATTATTTTCCAAAGGACTGAAGAGAGGGTTCTCTATCTTGCATCATCCACTCAAATGGATTCAATGTGGTTCAGCTTTCAAGGCCATCTGACGTTCAGTAAATTTCCAATCGGCAAGCGCGATAGCAAGATCTTGATGTTCGTGTCATTATAACGCTTTCTGGAAATAATGTTCCCTCTGACTTTCCTTCTGGGGCCTGCCTTTTACCTTCCTGCTTTAAAAAATGTGTGCATTTTGTTTTGCTTTGAGAATTATTGCCCACACCTCTGCAAGCATTGGAATGGTCCCCTATTATTGTTCACGTGGTGACCTATCCCTTCTCATTTTAAAATTCATTGCATTTTACTGTATTTGAGACTTTTGACTTTTAGAAGTATTGCCCCTCCCCCAAATGACTGAAGGATCGGAGGGATTTATTTTCTATTCTTTTGATCTGTGAGGGTCATCTCATTCGTTTCATAGCTTGTGTGAGCCTTGTCTTCTCGACAAAAATCCCTTCTACCTTCAAATGGAAGTTGGGTATTATATCGAAACAGCACCGTTTGCTGTGATGGGCAGAAAGGACTTAGGGTAGGGGAGAGGAAGGCAAGATGCTACCCCGGGAAGAGGGCTGACCACTGAACACGAGGGTGGGTGGTGCGTTCACTGTGGCTCAGACCAGCCTGGGTCATTCAGTCTCCCGGTACGCACTGGACCGGAGACGTGACGTCAGTCAAACCTGGAGGAGGTTGCGGTAGATAACCCAGATCGACAGGTACGGAATAGACCATGGGGGTGTTATTTTCTGGAGTGGGATGGCACTGCTTGCTATTCAAGACGCTTGATTCACCTCTGGAATCAATATACCTGAAGGCAAATGAGCAATCAGAAAGCTGTTCAGTGAGCATGGAATCAGTAGAAGGGGTGTTGCACCTGAGCCAGGTGATGCCCGATGAATCGAACCTGCTGTACTGTAGGTTAACCTGTCGGTGGAGTTCAAATGCATCGTATTGTCACTCTCCCCAGGGCAGGCTGGAACGTACAGCCAATCACTGGGATATTGGTATTTTTTTTAATTTTTTTAATCCGGCCTTCCTCTTTGGGTTCACTTGGTCCCTTTTCAAACATGGCAGAATTCAATTGAAATGGCTCTTACTTACCAAATTACAATCACTTCGATTCCAGTTTTGAGCTTTTTGGCGACAGCTGTTCTTTAGATCTGTTGGTTCAAAGCCACAGACGGTCAACGCGGCCATCACGCCTGCGCCCTTCCAGCTCGGAAGACGGAAAAGGACCTTTGCTTCTACTTTGCGTTCACGAGGAGAGAATGCCTCATGCTTAAGCCACACCACAGATCCTCACTGTGACGCTGGCATCATTTCTTCAGCGCCTGCGGTGTGCAGGGTGCCGGGCTGGCGTTGTCTGAAATCCTAAAAGCAGCCTCTTCTCTAGGTGAGGACGCAGGTCCGAGAGCTGGGAAGCTTCCCCAGACCTCACAGATCCGAAGGAGCAGGGCCCCAGCCAGGTCCTTCTCTCGCTTTTCCCTGTGCCCCTCGGCTTCCCACACCTTGTTTTTGATGTTTTGCTCGGAATTACTGAACTAGAGGAAGGCGTTAAACACAGAGGAAAAGGCTGCCTTGCTCTGTTCTGTCCAGTTCTCTCTGTTCCCTGGACCCTGGGTTCCCTTTACCTGCGCCCTTGGAGTCGGTGGCTGTTCACAGCAGTGATTGATGAGGATGCAGCCAAAAAGCTGTGCGAAGACATGGAAGAGACGTAAACGAGTATTTGTAGGTGAAAGCGGCTGATCTGGAAGGGCTACGGACCACAGGATCCCACCTCGATGACATTCTGGAAAAACTGAAATCGTGGAGACAGTAAAATGATCAGGGGGCTGCCTAGGGTGCGGGGAAGGTGTGAGTGGGCAGAGTGCAGACTCACACGGCCGGGCGCTGCCCTGTCCCATGGTCCTGGTGCATGCATGTCATCGTACTTTTGCCCGAACCCACGGAACGTACAACAGCACGGGTGACCCTAATGCAACCTGTGGACTCTGGATGGCAAGGAAGTGACGGTGTGGGTTCACCCGTTGTAACCGCTGTCACACCCTGGTGGGGGTGCGGATAATGGGGGGGGTCCTGCAAATGTGGGGGCAGGAGGTGTATGGGCACAGTTGCTACCTTCTGCTCGATTCTGCTCTGAACCTAAAACTGCCCTCAAAGTGGAACCTGTTTTTCAAAAAGGCAGTGGAGCGTCACAGGAGGAAGTGGGTGTTCTTTGGAGGAGATGCCCTGTCCTCTCGCAGTGGACGGAGCCCGTGCAGCCACAGCCACTCCTCTCCCTGCACACGCCCCTCTCCCTCCTACTCATCTCCCTGGTGCCTTTTCCTCACGGAGCCTTACGGAGAGGGGGAAGCGTCTTTGAGGGTGTTTGTATGTCCATCTGCTGTCGTAGGGAGGAGGGGCGATAGGGTGGCCATCTTGCTGAATAAAGGAAAGAGCCCCTTGGTGTCGGCCACGCAGTAGGGGATGGTGAGGGGGAATTGGGGGCTGGGGGCAAGATGCCTCAGAATTCGATTCCTGCAATACCTGTGAACAGCTCCATTCTCGTCACCTGAAATTTTTCTATGTCATAGCGCCTGCTAGTTTTTTTTCATAAGCATTCATCATCAAGATATATAACTACTGGGAAGGTGCTTTTTTTTAAACCTCAAATAACTCAGTCCTGGGATTTAAAGGCTCTGTACGACATTTTATATGTCAAAGATCTCAGCCCCGGGAATCCATCACACCAGACAGCTCCCACTGTTCCTGGAAAGGAACATTTGAATTCGTGAGCCAGCCTAGCAGCCCCTCTTGCCTTTTAAGAATATAAATGGACAATTTTCACATGCACACTGCTCAAATTAAATGAACAGCACGGATGGGGAATGGCAAAATAATGATGGGAAGTAGTCAGGGGGCCGGCCCCTTGCAGGCTGGGGAGGCAGAGACTACAGGAGGTGGAAAGAAGAAACTGGGCTAACGCATCTGGCTGGTGTCCCCCGGCCCGCGTGGGAGAGGCTGGGGGCCGGCTGGGCCCCACGGGGATGAGGATGGAGAGTGGGAGGAGCAGGCAGGCTCGACTTCGGGCCGTCTCCTCTGCCTCTGGCCCTCTGGCTGGCTCCCTGTCAGCCCATGGTCCCTCTCCCCTCCTCATCCTGGATAAGGGTCTGTTTTGGGTGCTGTCAGCCAGTGCCACCAGACATTGAATCATTGATCTGCTTGGACAGAATTTACTCCTAAAATAGCACCTCCCCCCCAAAAAAAAAAAAAAAAGAGTGGAGGGTGCTATGCTCAGGAGCTTTCCCCTTACTGAGCTGTGACTTGCAGTCTGGTCGGAATGAAGCTGACCTCTCGAGCCAAGGCAGGCGAAGGGCGTTCCTGGGTAGACAGGATGGACATGAGGAGAGGCCTGGGGTTTGCACTTGCACCGAAGAATGTGCACAACCAATGCCTTTGAAGCCCCTGGCTTGCTGGTATTTGGTGAAAGGCAGCTTCTGAGAGCTATTGCTGAGCCCTGGGAATCGCTTGAGGTGCTCTGTCCCCCCTGCCCCTGTCCCTCTGTGCTGTTAATGATGCACGGCTTGGTTTCCTCAAGGTTTGATGAAAATAGTCAAAAGGTGTTGTCCAGACAGGATTTGATTAAACAGCTGCTAACATCTGCAATCCGTGAGAAGTACTTAGAAAATTCTGTGTGTGTGTGTGTGCGCTCGCGTGTGTGTTTGGTGGGATCACTGGGGAGGGAACATGGCAGATAAATACGGTATTCACGACGGTGGACTGTTGAAGGGGTCGTGGCTGGGCACGTGTGTAGTGGAGATTGGACAACATTTTCCCTGGTGGAAATAAGACATGGATTCAGACCATTTGGAAACATGGCTTACTTTTTAAAAAAATCACTTGTTTGGGATCTGCATGCAGGAAGGTCATCCACCAGTCAGAAGCCAGCAGACCAGTCGTCTCAGTTCGGAGTGCATCAGCCTTACGAATTCTCTTCTGCGCAGGAATGCCTCCCGAGAGCAAACCTCCCCACACCCTCCCAGGAATTGCTTTGGGCCCATAGAGGGGAGGGTCCGGTAGTCACAAACAAATTTACAATCTACATTCAGAAGCGATTCAAACGTTTACTTGGAAAATCGGGGGAATAACAGTAACCGTAGGTAAAAGTATAATCTGACCAGAGATGCGGATAAATTTGAAAACGGGAGTGGCCACCTTACACAGGTTACTCGTATTCTGCGTTAGCCGGGCATTTGACGAGGAAGCAAAGCACAGTGTTTGTTAGGAGTACAGAAGGAGTGTGGCGTGGAGGCCGTGAACGATTTAGGATGATTTTGATTAGTTGAGCGTTTAACTTTCAGAATACATAGCGTTAATGGTAGGAGTGTGTGTGCGCACGCGCGCTAATGGTAGGAGTGTGTGTGCGCACGCGCGCGGACTTCTTTACAACGCAGGCTGAGCATTTTTTACGCTGCCGTAATTTAACTTGGTAATCTGAAATAATTTGGTTTCTTTTCCTCCCATGGTAGAGCAGTAGCTCAACACGACTGCGTTCATTTCACATGGACGCATAAGGGACCAGGCGGTCTGTTGCCAGGCACACTGTTAGCCGGTTCCAAAAACAGTATTAGACTTTGAGAGAAGCTATGAGTTGAAGCTCCATTCTGATGCCTCGGTTATTAGCCACGCCCTTTGGCAACCTCACGGTTTACTACATGTTGAACCGAGTGCTCATTGTCTAAAAAAAAAACAAAGCAACGAACACGTGACCATGCCTATGCAATGTAGAAAACCTTTCTTCCGTGTCCTTAGACAAAAACCAACCGCCCCACCTGCGGACGCTGAGCTCCCAGGGTGACAAACGCTAGCTGTCCAGGAGGTGGCAGTAGTGAGCAAGGATTAGGAGCCCTGGCCGAGAAGATGGGCTTTTCCCAAACAGAAGGCGACTAAGAGGCTCAGACGTTGCGGATACATAAAGTCTTCGAAACAAATGAGAAACATTCTTCACAGACTGATAACTCTGAAGTCAGCTGGAGGCGGCTGTGTCTCCTTGATTCATTGGGCCAACATGGCTGTTTTTAAATATGACATCATGGAGATATTTTCGGAGATCTGGGCGAAGCGGGAAGGCCCTGCAATAGATTAGTCAGGCTAGACGAGTCTCACGTTAGCCTTCCTGGGGTGACAGTGCCATTGAATTCAATATTCTCGAACGGTCCGTCTGAGTACACTTGATTGCGTGTGAGTGTGTGAGTGTGTGTATTTTAAAGGAGTCTTTGAAGGCAGATGCTGGTCATTGTATTTCCCTATGCAGATTAGCCATCGAGTAAAAGCTACAGAAGAGAGAATTATGTGGGATTGTGTATCCATTGGTAGCTATGGCCGCGTAACACATTACCCCTCACATTTAGAGGCTTAAAAACAAACTACACATTTATCACGTACCGCCATTTCGGGGGGTTAGGAGTTTGGGAACAGCTTGGCGAGGTTCTTCTGCCCTGAAGGCTCCCCGAGGTAGCGGTCAGATGTCCCCGGGGGTGCGGGGATCTGTGGCTTGACTGGGGCTGGAGGGCCCTACGGTGACCAGTTCCCGTGGGTGGCCAGTGGGGGCTGACTGTTGGTGGGGGTCTCATTTCTCCTCCCCGCTGGCCTCTCCATAGGACTGGTTGACTGTCCTTAATGATGTCATGGCTGGAACCAGCAAAGTGAGCCATCCAAAACAGCACCAGAGCTTTCGTACCCTTGACAGCCACACATTGTCATAGAGAGAGGGGAGGGGAAGGAGAAAGAGAGGGAGAGAAATATTAATGTGCGGTTGCCTCTCATGCACCCCCCTACTGGGGACATGGCCTGCAACCCAGGCATGTGCCCTGACTGGGAATTGAACCAGCAACCCTTTGGTTCACAGCCTGCACTCAATCCACTGAGCCACACCAGGCCAGGCAGGGCTCACGCCTGGCATTCTTTAGCTGTCCATGGACAGCTCTGACTGAGCGTGGAAGGAACGTGAGCACAGGAGCTGAGCTCCCTGGGCTGCCCTGGAGGCTGGCTACCACAGCCTATTAAGAGTTCCCTTTCCTTTTGCAGATAATTGGGGTTGAATACGTCTTCACTAGACAGTCCTTGTGGATCCTTGTCATCAGATTATATCGAATCACAATATTATCATAGAGGCGCTGACCGAAGGCAGGCGTGCACTGTGAGTACCCTGTAGGGTAATTGTACTACAATTACTGATACTATCGCATACAAGTAGGGAAGAACCCCACCCCCAACCCCATTGCATTGTCCCATTAAAAAAGCAAAACCGAAGATAAGCGAACAAAAGAACAGAAGTCCCTAGAAGGGCTAAAAAATCTTTGTCGAGTTTTTTTTTGTATTAGAGACCAATATGAAAAACCTGTCCTCTTTTGAAAAATACAGACCTCCTACCTGAAAAGAGGGAGGAAGAAGCTGCACGCTGCAAGTGTTTGAAATGTGACATGAGCCTGCCCAGAGGGTTTCTTCTGCTCTCTGCCAAGCACATCAGTGACTGTGCTGCACCTCATTGGCGTTTACTGGGTCATTAAAAGTGGCATGTTCTGCTGAAGGGAGCCATGTGTTTCTGCACACTGGCTGATTGGTGTTTTAGGTTGGTGTTGTGCTTGGCTCACTTATGTTCAGGTGCACGATGGCTGATTGGCCTGAACTTGGATGAGGGACAGATGGGCGGGGGGTTGTGAGAGGGCGTCAAGGCCTCGATACACTGGGGTCAGCCCCTCCCTCACAAGGTCTTGTTCCAGGTCTCCAGGTCTCCACCCACCTCAACTGTTCTGCTCCTTCGGCACCTGATTGACATCCACGTCTCAATTTGGTGACCAAAGGCCTTCGAAAAGGTAAACATGTATTTGACCAAGTAAATAGTATTTGACCAAAATAAACCTCACAAGGGATTCTGGTCGCTGGCAGTTCGTTGGAGACTCATCTAGGGCTGTGAAATTGATGGCATTGAAAATAATTTCCAGTGTGCGAGGACCTCAGAAATGTCGTAAGAGAACTCTGCAGATTCCAAGCGCATTGATTCATGGGTCAGGAGCCAAGTCCAGCGGCCTAGCATTCCCTTCTCTCTGGGCCTGTGCCTAGCAACACCCGCATTTCTTGGTGCTCTTTTTCTTGTAATCTATTCAGGTTCTTGGCATTTTAGCGCTGTGGCCTAGACCAGTGTAGCCTGTCTTGATGTTCGTCTCTTCTCGGCATGCCCAGTGTCTGCTAAGGTGCAAGACTGGCTGGAGTAAGGACTCCGTTTGCAGCCAGATATGGCCACAGATCTGAGGCGTAGCCAAGGGCTGTAGGTGGAAGTGTGTGCGCGGCTTCCGGAAGACTTCTTTAAGATAGGTGGCAGGTGCACTTTGGCCTTGGTGCCCCCTCCTCTCTTCCTGCTGTCTGGACTCAGACATGACGGTCGGAGCGCCACGAACTGTAAGTGGTCACGGAGAGGGCCCGACAGCCGTCCAGGTCCTGCGTGATAACGGAGCCACGGTATCAGCTCCTTTGCTTATCCTGGACTTTGTGTGGGAAGGAGACTTATGCCGGTTGAGGTGAAGCTATTTTCGTGGAGCGCCTCACACAGGGAAGTGGTCTTTTACTGTGCTGGTGATGCCTGCCGTCAGCCGGCTGTTTGCGCGCTACGTGGAAATAACTATGGCGCATTTCACGTGGCGGTCAGGGATGAGCTGCTTAAGTAGCGCCCTCTGGTGGGCGGGTGGGGGTGGGGATCGCTGCACCTCCACGCAGTCGGCGGACCCTGACACCCAGAAGCTGCTCCGTCTGGTGTCCAGAAGGTGGCGGCCTCTCCTGACTCCCTGTCATTTTGGCGCCTGATCCTAGTGACTCAACGTGGGACACACTCTCGTTCTTTATGGGCCAAAGGGAGGAACACCGATTTTGAGTTTTGCAATTCATTAATGTTTTCACATAAATAAGTCACTGAAAGTTTTGTCATATTCACCGTGAGTTTTTGGGTTTTGTGGTTTTTTTTTTTTTTTTTTTGCATTTTAACTTTAGGGATGAAGTACTGATTTTTTCATATTGGTAGACAACAGATATGAGAAATTCATGGATTCCTGTGTGGCGAAATGAGTCCCAAACTCTTGCAGACAAAGGGTGGGAAATAGACTTGGAAATAAATATGCAAACCATGAAGCCTCTAATTACTTGACTCCCAGGCCATAATAGTCTCCAAATCAAAGCTTGTGTTTAATACGGATCTTTCCATAGTATTACACCCTTTAAAGTTGCTTGATTAAAGAATTGGATTTGTGTTCACTGTGGCTACTTTCTGTAAGTAATTATGGAATGCTTATTATGCATAAGACCCTGTGACAGAATAAACACAAGTGTCTGAAGGAGAGAAAGCCACGTGACTGTGTCTTAGCTAGCCGTTATCAGGATAAATGTGCCTTTATTCATGAAGACCCGAGGGAAACATGGACCTTTGCCGTAGCTCGTAGCGATGTCTAGGATATTTGGTGAGTCACTTGGTAGCTTTAATAGGTGCTTGGGAAAATGCTAGACTTTGCAAAATCATGGCTATTATTTGTTTCTTCTGGTTTCCATCTCGAGACACTGCAAAGACAATATGTCTTATCATCTCTTCTAATGAACAGATGATGCTACCGTAAACACGGCTGGCAAACCACCTTCGTGTCCAGATTTGGCAGGTGTGGAGATGGCTTTTCATTTGCAGCTGTGATCAGTTCACAGAAAAAAACATTCTGTTTTTCTGTAGCTGACGGCTCCGTTGCACTCCTTCACGGGGGTGTGGGGAGGAGGGTGGGTGTGAGACAGTTTTCTCTTGTCCCTCAAATGTGTTTTCACTTGGCAGCGTGTTCTTCACAGCCCTGCGCCAGAGCAGGTGCCTGGGAACCTGATGCCAAAAGTGGTGACAACGCCTGCCACCTGCCAGGTATTTTACGTGGATTTTCAATAAACTTCCTAATGAATTAAAGGGCAGATATCATAGCTCCCATTTTATTAAGGGTAAAACTAAGACCCAGAGATTTAAGTTAACTTCTTAACATCAGAACACCAATTAATGGGAAAACCAGGTTTGAACTCAAGTCTCTCGGCAGCGGAATAGTGTTCTTTCCGTTACGTGATGTTAGTTACTCTCCATTGGATACTGGACGTTAACTACTTCTAGTCCCTTTAAAGCAGCTGGGAGGTTGTAATGACTGGCTTCCTATTTAGTGAGTTGAATTATTTCAAGCCTTCGTTGTGCGGCCGGATGGGTTGACGGTTGGGTGTCAGGTGGTGTCCACTGATGATGCCGTGAAGGTGGACAAGCTTCCTGGCTGTATTCCGAAACCCCGGTCACGGTCTCTTTTCCCCAAAGGTGCTTTTTGTTGTTATAGGGGACATGCCGAAACGGGATGTTTTAGTATCACGCTCACTGGGGATGTGTAAAAGTTTTGGTAATTTATTTCCAGGAATTCCTGGTGAGAATGTTTTACGGGGTCTCATCTGGGAGAAGGGGATGCGTCGTCTAGTTAGTCCATGCAGACCACTGTGGCAAATGGCCCAACGGTAATCCCAGACCAGCGCCGGGATGGTTGCCAAGGTGCGCCTCTCGACCAGCAGCCAGGCAGCAGACACTGCCCTCGGCCTGCAGGTTGAAAACTTTCCGCCTAATCCGCAGAGCATTCAAGGGAAACCCAGGTGGAGTTTAGAACAGCAGTCCTTTCTTCGCACCCGGAAGGAGTCGCGTTAGTGGTGTGCTCCTCAACGTCTGATTTGGGCCTCTTTAGAGACACTCTCTCCGCGCATGCTCCGATATCACGTGGCAAATGTAGGACAAAAAATGTACGTCCTGACCCCTCCTGAAGAGACGTTCCCTGGAGACCCCATCTCTCTCTCTCTCTCTCTCTCTCTCTCTCTCTGCAATAAAATATATTGGTACCTGTCTGGCATTTTGTTTTGTTTTTTATCTTTTTAAAATTGTTCAATTTTAAAAAGTTAAAAAACTTTTTTAACTGTTGTCTCCATTTTCCCCCCACCACTCCCCCCTGCCCCAGCCATCCCCACTCCCCACCCTTGATCCTACCCCCCTTTGGTTTTGTCCACATGTCTTTTGTAGATGTTCCTGAAAACCCTTCCCTCTTCCCTCCCCCCTCCCATATCCCCTCCCACCTCCCCTCTGCCTGGTGTTTTCCTATGAAACTGGTTAAGCAGGCTCAGGGCCCTGATGGCGCATGAGGGTACATGGAGACAGCCCAGTCCTGCAGCCAGTTGATCCCTCCAGCCCGTAGGAGCCCCTGAAGGGCCGTGAGTTTTATGTGTGCAGATGTGCAAATCGCACACTCAGCTCTCATCTTGTGGCAGCTGTCTATCTGAAGCTGTGAATGAGGGAAAACATGGCCGGGAGGTTCCTGGCACATGTAAAACCTTCCCCATTTTCCACGCTTCTCTCATGCGTTCAGTCATCAAGTGAAGCAAGATCTCTTGGGAGATGAAACGCCAAAACAACCACCGGCCCCAATAAATCAATCAAAAACGCACTTTTCCGTCAAACACCTTACTGCCGGACATCCATCTGTTCCCTTCCACATCCTTTATTTGTGTATTTGGAACTTGATTTCTTTGTGAGTTAATAAATGGATGTGTGAATCTGTACTAAGTGCTGTTTAAACAGAATCAGGCCCCTGTTGGGCCGGATCACCCCTGAAGTGCGAACTTTAAGCCTCAAGGGATTGATTGTTTACTGTTAAATTAGTTAAACAAGGAGGTCGTTAGGTGGCGGTGGCTTTGATGCCCTGGGGCCACGCCAGCCAACCAAGCCTGTCAATGCCTCAAGGTTTGGAAATTGACATCTAGGACAACCAGCTGCAAACAGCCCCCTGAGGCTCTAACTGCATAACCAATAATTTTTTACTTTGCTTCCGCCTTTTCCCTTTGAATGTCCCTCCCACACTCCTGTGAGCGGACCATTCCCAGCGGCTCCCAGCTCGGCACCATCTCATTCCAACAGCTCTCTGCTCAAGTGGACTCTTAACATTTTTGCTACGTCTCAGTTTATCTTTTAACAGTATGAACCAATCCCCCACCCCGATCAAGCTGATTGACATTTGTGAAGCCCCACAGCCTTAGAACTGCCCTAGGACTTTGAAGGATGACAACACCGAGTGGCAGATGAGTTCCCTTTCTGCAGAAGGTAATATAGTAAGAGTACCTGCCTGGTAACATTGGCATAAGGATAAAATGAGTTGGCACAGGTAGGGGGCTAACAAGAGTTCCTGACCCAGAGCAGGTGCTCAACACGGATCGGTGGAAATCACTATTTCATTGCTTTACCCTTGACCACCATTGTATTGCACCTGAATAACAGCTGTAACCTACTCTGTGTGTGTGTGTGTGTGTGTGTGTGTGTGTGTGTGTGTGTGTGTGTAGCAAGCAATCTAGTCTTCCTCAGGCTTTTCTCCACAGAACAAGCCAGGGTGACCCTTTCTAGGCACATACTTGCCACCCCCACCGCCGGTCCCATCGCTTTGCTGATGTAGCTCCCTGGCGCTGGTAAGAAATCGTCAGAACTCCTGGTCGCTCTGCTTCCTCCTCCTGCGACCCCTCCGCCTCTAAATCCACATCTTTCTTTTTGCTTTGCACATCTGATGTTAAAACCAAGAATTGCTACCTTCGACTTTTACAAGATTAATAGCCTATTATTTTATAAATTAGTGGGTTAAATTCCCCTCCCCATTGAACTCTACTTAAAAATTTAGTTGTTTTAAATTTCCTTAAGTGGTTTGAACTACATTTTAAAAGTTTAAATGTCTTGATCTAAGATACTTTAAAAAGCAAGTAAATGTGTTTTTTTATTATGGTAAAATATATCTCACGTGAAGCTTCCTTTTTTTCTATTTTAGGGAGCAGTTAGTTCAGAGTCATTAAGTACATTCCCATTTTATGCAAATATACATTCAAGTAAATGTAAACTTTAAAAAGTTTATAGGCACTTGAGCAAATTTTATAAATATGATAAATCAAAATTACAAATGTTGTCATAGGCTCTCCTAAAAATTCACACCCTGTCCACAAACTCAATTTAATTCTTTTAAGTTCTTTATGTTAAAGTAAAAATATCAATTAGATCCAGTGTAACAATCTCTTAAGCATTTGGAACGTTTAACAATACTGTAAAGTAGAAAACATTTCAGACAATTTAGTTATGGGAATGTGTCAAAGTTTTATTACCCTCTTGATGCGGAGGAAAAGGACCCTAATAGGTAAATTAAAATACTCATTATCTGCAGGGCCATTACACAAAAAGAGAATAGTTGCACAATCAACATTAGATTTCTCAGGAAAAAATGCGAAGATTTAGAAATGTGTGCAGATATGAAGGTCCTTTGCTGGGGGTCCCTTCGGGGGTGATCCGACATTATGGGGTGTGCACCTTTGAATGTCTTTCTGTGATGATTTTACAACTCTGTAGGTGTAGAAATTAAGTTGTAGAAAACTGGTGTTTCTCAAATGATCCTCATTCCGAGCAGTGCCGTTGAATTAATTGTGTTCTTGGAGACCCAATTTATTTCTGCTCCATAGAAAGATGATCTTAAACATTGTATTTCAAGTTATTAATAAAGTTTCATCTATTATCAAATTCATTTTAGCAGACTGCCTATATATATATGGATATATGTGTATATATAAACATATATATCTGTGCTTCAAATTATCTTTTGAACCAATTTTAACACCTTATTGGTTTATTCATTAATCAATGAGTTAAAATCTTTCACAGTATTCATTTTATATTTTTAAGAGATTTCATGTTCTTAATTTAAAAAAATCATACTTTAGTAGATTAGGTTTTTTAAAATAATGTCCAAGTAAGAATCTTCTGCCTGACAATTGGAAGCTTGCTGAGCATCCGCTAGTTACTAGCAGAACAAGGCAATCTCTATAAATTTCATCAGAAAAGAGTTGATACCTTTTATAAACAGTAGGGGGCTGTTCCCAGATTAAGTTGTGAATCACAGTACAGAAAACACTTCTATTCCAGACCAGTTTTGGAAAAATAATTAAAAACTTTCATAATGCTCATAAAAATTATCCCTAACATTTCTGAGGTTGCAAAACCAGTCACCCACCTCTGGCCGTCCTTGGAGTAAAGACATGGAGTGATTCAGCCCAGACCCCAGGCAAACATGCTGAACACCTTGCATTTCTTCCAAGGAATTTTCAAGCCATGCTCTGTGTGTGTCTATGACATACGAGGGGGATCCCCCCAAAATCCTGGAATCATCTTCTGGGGGGCAAGCAGCTCCTTGTAGTACAGGCTTCCTTCACTACTAGGTGAGTGTTCTAGGAATCTATCTGCACCAGTGTGCCAGCTGGTGTTGTTGTGAGAGGTTGCATTTGGCTTCAGTAAATTTTTTTCAACGCGTTTGCCTACTTCATGATGGGTTTGCCCACTTCATGATGGGTGATTTATGAGCACAGCTGCCCACATTGTGCTGAGTGTTCAGCAGTTTTTGACCAAAAATGTCATGACCCCTGTGCCTCACCTCCCTATTCACCTGATCTCACCCCTGAGCAACTTTTTTTTTGTTTCTCTGGAAGAAAAAGTCCTCAGTGGTGACTGTTTTACGGATGTGGAAGAAGCAAAAGAAAAAATGGCAGAAGCACTAAAAGGCCTCAGAATCAATGAGTACAAAAACTGTTTTGGGCAGTGGAAAAAAGTCTCAATAGGTATATTGCATCAGATGGACAGTACTTTGAAGGTAACTGAAATTAAACATGTAAGAATAAACATACAATTTTTAATAAATTCTTTTTTTGGGGGTCCCCCCTTTGTATATGCATGGTGTGGCACAAATAATGCCCCTTTTTATTATAACTTCTTTATTACAAAATCATAAACATGTAATTCTGTAACATAACACTATCACACTGAAGCACACCATATGACATTTTAGGTGAAACGTTCAAGTGAAAGCTATAAATTATTACACCCATATTATTACCCTACCAAGCACACGCACGCAGGCCTTACTTCTGCGGTACCCTGCATGGTAAACTCTTTGCTTTATGCTGCCTTTCTTCTTTTCATCCTCGACTGTGGTTGATAGAATTTGTCAGTCCTTTACCTCTTTGCTGCACAGTTAGAGTCAACACATCTTTTTATTGCCTGATGAGACTCTTCATTCATTTCTTGCTCATTTTGGACACCATTGTCTGGACATCCATCTTCACTCTGCTTCCTTTTATACGGAACTGCTTAGCATTCCCCTAGCGCACCAAGGTGTCTCTTGCCTGCAGATCTTTGTCCCTGAACCTGGAATTGTCCCGTCCCAGCTTCTGAGATGAACTTCGTCTGGGAAGCTTTCCTGAGGGCACTTCCTGCGGGTTAGGATTCTCTTTCCTGTTCCTATCCCGTAGCGCGCCCTACTGTGAATACAAATCCCTCCTACGGTACCTCTCCTGACTGCATCTTCTTGAGGATAGCGAATGCTTTGTCCACTGTTGGGCCATGCGCACTAAAAATTGGCACAAAGAAGGTGCTCAGCACGTACTGATGAGAAAAAAAGTAGATGATGTTTGGAGAAGAGCTCCGAGACTTCGACATTCTACTCTGATCTTACAAAAGAGACTGAACACCATGGGGATTCATCCATGTTGTTGAAGCAACTGTGGAATCTCAGGCGATTTTAGTAGAATTTTTGCTCTTATCAACTTATTTGCCACGTCAAATTCATTCTTCATCACTGGTGGAGTCGGTTCTGTCCTCCTTTATGTAACTGTCCTGAGGGCACCGATGACAGCAGGCACTTGCGGCCTTATTAGAAGTGTTTATAGTTGGTGCCCTTGATGAGGAATTCAGCATCAAAATCAGATCCCCATCTCTTCTCTGCCCGCAGACAAAAGCTTTGCATCACGATAAACGAGGAAATGATCGGGAGACACCACATCTCAGCCGAGGTACGGTGTGGTGTTCCCCGCTGCAGGTGGACACCCCCACAGAGATCCACTGGTGTTGGAGGGAGGCCCTGACCTCCCACCATGTCCACAGGTGAGGCCCGGTTCCTGCTTTTTGTTTTGTTTTGCTTGTCAAAAATTTCCTTTTTAAATTTTGCTTTGGACCAGCCAAGATTTCCAATGTCTCTGCAGCGATCTGGTTGGCCTGGAGACTTGTAAAGAAAAACGAATTAGCATTTTATGTTTAGCTGTGATTTCCATCATCTCAACTACATGCGACTGGACCATATTTCTGCCAAGTGGCTCCCCGATTAGCGACAGTCACAGATGCTGTCGCGGAATTCTTGGCATCACTCTCTGAACAAAAATAAAGCGAATGTGCCTTTTTTTTTAGTTGTGATAAATTTTCAGGTACCACACAAGTCTCGAAAGTAGTCCACGGCAACAGATGTTACTGATTACTTCCTAGTTATGTATTTGGGAAAAAATAAACAACTTGCGGTGGAGTATGCACATCAAAGAGAATTTCTTTTGTGTTTACGTTTGTGAAGACTTGATTGCAGAAAGGAGCTACATAATGTAAAATTGCGGTGCCACGTGCGAAGGTGTCATGCCAAACACCCAGATAACAATAGCGGTGGGGGGAGAGTGGGCGGCTCCATGGCCTTGGGCGAAGGTGACTTGCGAAGGCGGTGTTTTGAGGGGCGAGATTTGCTTTTGGGAGCCAGACGGATGTTGCAGAGCTTTTCCCACAGCAAAGAACCTTCTGAGAACTCTCTCAACCGTCCTGTCTTATTTGCTTTGAACACTGGAGGTGTCTGGCGTTCATTTTGCGTAATCTCTTCCCTCGTTGAACGAGGCACCTCGGTCTGTTCTTCCAGGCCTGGGGCCAGTCTGCCTGCCAACAATGTTAAAACACATTTCTGTCTGGTGCCGTATCTCATGTCATTAGTGGAAGTAATTTTGTCCTATGTGTTCTATGATGAGGCAATGTCATCTCACAGCCCATTGATATGAAATGTTATACGATGCAAGTAACTGAGGCTTTTCCTTCTAATTATTGTCTCTCTTTCCCCACATGGAATGAGAGGCACTAGAGAGGATAATATTATAATTATCCTCATGTTCACTTTTTTATAAAAATCTCAAGAATTTAAAAAGTATACCCAGCCCTTTGAGGGAGGGAATGAGGAGAATGGTGAAGGGAAGCTTCTCACGGGCTGGACAAAGCTAATCTGAAAGTCGGCAACTACTTTTAGGAAGACGGACCGGGATCCACCCTCCAGCTGGCCCCTCATGGTCCCTGCCTCCTGGTGTCCAGGCTGCTGTGTCGTCATCCTTCCTCTGGGGTGTCAGGGCTGGCAAGGGCAGCAGGAGAACACTAGAAGCGACGGCATGCCACCTCCCAGGCTAGCTTAGGAAAGGCTCCCGTCCCCCTGCCCTCCGCTCTCTGACAGTGAACCCGATGCAAGCCGGCTGCCGGGTGGTGAGGCACCCCGGCCCCTGGCCCATCGCCAGTGAGGGAGCGAGGCCGTCCGCTAACAGCCCCACCGATGGGCCGTCTGGGGAGCAGATGCTCCAGGAGATGGGCGCCTGCGGATGGGGGTTCCGCCAGCGGACATCAGACTGCAACCTCGGGAGAGCCTCTGAGCCAGACCCGCTCAGCTGTGCTGCTCTGGAGTGCCCCATCCCCGGACGGTGTCAGACAGTGAGTGTTCGCTGCCAGTCGCTGAGTTCTGGAGCGAGTCCTTACACCGAAGTCGCTTCCCGGCACTCGAACTCTCAGCTGCGCACGGCGCCAGAAATGCGTGAACACGCACACCCGTACGTTCACAAACGTACGCAACACCTTCAACTGCTCACGTTTTTTTTAAACATTTTATTTATTTATGTTTAGAGGGGAAGGGAAGGAGAGAGGGAAAGAGGGAGAGAGGGAGAGAAATATCAGTGTGTGGTTGCCTCTTGTGCGTCCCTTGCTGGGAACTGGCCCGCAACCCAGGCATGTGCCCTGACTGGGAATCGAACCATGATCCTTTGGTTCACAGGCCCACGCTCAATCCACTGAACTACACCAGCCAGGGCTGCTCACATTTTTAAATGCTGAAACCCCAACTTTTTTTTTGGTAAGATATAGTAGGGGGAATAAAGAATCAATTTCACAGTAAGTATTTTGGTGTTTGCAGCTCAGGAAGTGGAAGCAATGACATTATGAATGACAAGTTGTAACGACAAGATGTTTTTATTTTATTTATTTATTTTTTTGGGGTGCAGGGGCTTGACTCCTTGCTGGGATGTCCCCTGAGTGGAGGGGCAGGGCGGACCGTACAGCCGGGGCGTTCCGTTAGGATAGAGGAGTTATCTTCTCCGTCAGAGGCTGACGACTCAAGTCCGGGGTCTCTTCTGTTGTTCTCTGCTTGAGTAGGTCTTGGTCATGTCCAAATACCGCATGTCAATTGCTAAGACTGTCCTAATAAATCACCACAGCCTGGGCAGCTGAAAACCACTGAAACGTGTTCTCTCTCTGTTCTGGAGGCGGAAGTCTGAAACCAGGGTGTCTGTTGGGCGTGCTGCTTCTGGAGGCTCTGGGCGGGGGGCCCTCCCTGTCTCTCAGATGATCCTGGGTTCACAGAAGCGTGGACCCCATCTCTGCCTCTGCTTTCTCGTGGCCTTTGTTTCTGCATCTGTGTCCTCTTTTTCTTATAAGAACACTTGTCATTGCTTTAGGGTTCACCCAACTGCTGGATGATCTCCTCTTAAGATTCTTAATTGCATCTGCAAAGACTCCTTTTCCAAATAAGGTCACCTTTGCAGGCTCCAGGGGTTGGGCCTTGGATGTATGTTTTTGGAGTCCGCTCTTCAGAGCACAGCATAAAGCGAGTGCGGGATTTCTCCACAGGCGAGCTGGCTGACTCCACGGGGGCTTGGGGACTGCTCATCGCTGGGTCGCCAGGTGTTTGGGAGCCGTGGCATTGCTGGTTGAGCAGCAGCGATGCCGGTGAAACTCGTCTCACGTTTTTGGAGGATTTTCCCCACAGATTCCAAAGGCTCAGTGAAGGAGATTTTCAAAGAAGGTGCATGACGAACAGGGGAGAGAAACTGTGGGCGTGAGCCAAATAGATGCGGATATACAGCAATCATTTCAGTAAAGAGGCTTTCTGAATCTCTGACTACAATCTAGAGAAGGAAACTCCCTTTCTCATGGTTAAATAAAGACCTATTAATGAAGGTAAAATCCAGAGCATGGCAAAAAAAACCCCAACAACCCAAAACCAAACCAAACAAACAAACAAACAAAAAACCCAAACACCCAATTAGACATGAGCGTTTACAAGGGAATTCTGGGTAGGCACTGCTAAGGCACCAATCAGACCTAGTTCCTCTTCTCACACTCAACCCACCTGTAAGCTCACACTCTCCTGGACCTTTTCTTTCTAAAATGAATGTGTTCCAATGGCATGTCATGCACCCAATGTTTTTATCGTGTTTCTCTGCTCCTTATGCTAACGCTCCGAAATGGGCTGTGGTTGTCACCGTTTGCCGCGGGTGCTTTGCAGAGTGGCCTCGACAATGGCCCCCACCGCTGTGCTCACTGCCCTGTGCAGTGTCCTCTGGCACCCCTGCCCTCCGAGGTTCTTCCCTCTCTGTCGCTTGCAGGTGGGATGGCCTCGCGTCTTGCACGAAGCCACAAAATGCGGGGGAGATGCTGCCTGGTTGTTTCTGAGCTTCGGCTTCTGCTTTCACCCTTTGGCCGGCCTCGCTCCTCTCCTCAAGGAGCCTTGCATGTTCTAGAGTCAAGGTCTTGTGCAGCGAACTTGGGGCAGCGTCAGAAGGAAATGTAGGTGGTCAGTCAGTATTGGGCTTAGTTGCCTGGGGACCATGACAGGTCTAGCACCTGCATAAGGGCAAGAAAAAGACGTTTATCACTTTGAAGGAAGTGATGTGGTTTCATTCATAGCCTTCATTTTCCTTCCCTTCTCATAAAAACAATAATTGACAAATGGACAGATTTTCCTCACATAATTATTTTAATTTTAATTACATTAATCCACTTAGTTTATTTTTATAATATCTACCCATGTTATGCATACAGTCAATGTTCGTGTTCAATGTACCCAAGTTCACCCGTGAGTGGTTGCCCATTAGGGCACTGTTACAACAGCGTCTCAGGTGATAAGAGGGACAGTGTTTTTGTTTTATGATTTCTTTTGGTCAATTTTACCGCGACTTTAGGTTTTTCCAAGCCATGAGTTCACGCGGGGCGGCTTCGAGCCACTGCGGCATCGATGGACGCTTCTTTCGGGACTGCCGCTCCGCTGGGCACCACAGGAATCTGGGCGCCCCTTGCAGCAGACCGATGGCATCCGTGGCCTCAGTTCCTGACCCCTCCTTTGACCCAGGGCCTTTGCTTTGCTCTGCAACCCGGCCATTCCTCTCATCTAGGCAATTTGCAGGTTTGATGGACACAGGCATGTGGAGAAGTGCTCGCTCGTACACTGTGGCTTCTGCTTTTATTAAAAATTAATTTACTTTTTCAATGTGTTTGATTCCAGGGGACATACAACCAGGTAGAGCTTCAGGTGCACAGCGTAGCGCTACCTTTCCTGTGCTGGAGGAGGCGTGCGGAGCGGCCGGGCAGGTCTCCCCGCCGCCGGCCAGCCCACCCGGACGCGCAGGTGAGTCTCACCGCCACTGGGAGGCCCCCCTGGTCTCACTTGCTTCTGCACAGGCTTGTGAACCAAATGGAGGCTGATTCGGGGCTTGCGGGGGGAGTAATTTATTAATAGTATTATTGTGGCAACAGGTAACTGATATAGTTCTCATGCAAGATTTGCTTTATTTTGGGGGCAGTGAGAATTCCGGCTGATAACTTTAGGGATACTTTCTTTTCCTTGAATTCCGATGCTCCAGCGATGGGATTCTGGAGGTGCTGGACTTTGGCTAATGATGACAGGATTGTGATTTCCGGGTTCAGGGTGAGGATCGATGGGGCATGTGTTTTAGGGCCCCTGGTGCAGGAAGAAGTCTGAGGCCCAAATGCAGAGTGTCAGTTACCAGAGAACACGTACTTAGGAATACATTTTTTGCCAATGGAATGCTGTAAAACCTGACTACAATCAGTCCTTGCGGACTAGGGAATCAAGCTGTAAGTGACACTTTACAATGTCTCCTTGCACTGAGTCCTCAGTTAGGTCGGGAGGGAGTTAAAAGTTCTCCACCCTCTAAGGCTTTCTTGGCACATAAATTGTTCAAAAGGAGTTTTCAGCATATTTTCCATGCACTATAGAATCCCATTTTTTTGTGCCCTCTTTAGAAGGTAAAATTTATTTTCCTTATTTTCTTTCACTTTAGTTTCTCAATCCTGCCACGTTTGACTTTCGTGTTTTATTCTATTTAAAAAAAATACCAAAGTTTTATAATGTGCAGTTTTTTAAAACATTTTATTTTTCAATTACAGTTTACATTCACTATTATTTTTTGTATCGGTTTAAGGTGTTATAGTCTGCTATTTTACCCTTACTTTTAAAATAAAAAAAATCATTTAAAAGTCATCGTAAGCATTGTGTTTAATAGTTGTATGATATTTAGTGGCATGAATACCGTGATCTGCCCGCTTCCTCTTTCCCACTCTCTCACTGTTCAGGATGCCGCTGCAGCCTCGTGCTTGTTTGGGGGTCTGATTGTTTCCTCCTGGTGCATTTCCGGAAGCGGGATGACCGGTTCGACTGTTGTAAACATTGTGAAGTTTTAATTCCTGAGTACATAGAGCCAAACTTTTAAAGGAAGCTGGTGTTGCCTCCTGAAGTGCACAGAATGCTTTTCTCAGGAGAGACCTGCCGGTGCTCACTGCACTGCTGAACAATCACTCTCCCTTGGCAGCTGTATGATGCAGTGTCTGAAGCTCAACACCACTCAGCAATAGCAATGGAAATGTAATTGTTTTCAATTGCAAATAAATAGCGGCCCCTCAGATGAAAGCTCTCTGCACGGTGGTGAGCTTGTGATGGAGCTGGACGGCCAGCAAGCACTTTCTTCTCCTCCCCCTCAACCCCCCACCCCACCCCGTGCTTCCCAAGAGGCCTGGAACAATGACGCATGATGAGATGCTAACTCGAATGTCATGATGCTTAAAAGAGGAGACCGTGAGGCGCAGTGGGAATTTGCGGAAGATTCAGGCCATGACAGACCTGGTTAGAGTCCTGTCTCTATCACTTATGAGCAGCGTTGTCCTGGGCAACCAATCTGAGCCTTATTTTCCTTGTGCTTTAACAGAGAGCACAATCCCCACGTAGTCTGATTATTGTGCGTGTGTGTTATAACGTGAGAAAGAATTGGGACAGTGTAAGTGCACCCAGTACTGACAGCAATCAAAGAAGAGGAAATGCGGTGGACCGAGTGTCACCGTACAGGTTCAATGATGGGGGGGGGTCTTTAATTTTGGAAGCATCAGAAAGCATGAGAATAGAAAATTTGGGGGACCTGCAGAATGGTGTGGAATGTGATAAGATTTTAGGGCTCTGGTGGGCACTTGGGCACTTTCCCATTAACTGGTAGGAGGACTCGATCTTCCCCCCACCCCGCCCTGCCTTCCCCGTGCTACCACCTGCGACAGCAATGGCCAGGTGTGAACACCTGGGCCGCCATTTACTGGGGCTGTCCTACCTGCAGGCATGTGGGGAAAGGCTGTATCATGGTGGGTCGAGGTGACGTAGAAGTTGGGGCTGGGGTTCGGGCGTAAGCCGTGCCGTGATTTCAGAGAGACTGGAAAACAGCACAGAAGGTCTTCCTTTCAAACCCACCATGGTTATAGACTGTAACGGAGAGCCTCGTGGGGAACAGTTACCCCAACACTGATAGTGAGGTGAGGCATGAGGCCACACACGGCTCCGGTTCGCCCGTGCCAGTGGGCTAGTCTGGAGCCGTCCTACTATGTTCGCGAGGCATGTGGAACGTGCGTTCACAGGTAACGCCGCACTTGATTATTTTTGGCCATTGTGAGGATTGCCAGTGATTCCTGCGGTGAAGTTGATTGTGGAGATGTGCATTATTGAGGTGGGAGTCACCTGTCAGCTGTGCCGTGGGCTGGTCATCTCAGCTCAGTGCCGACAGGCAGCCCTGGAGATCGTGGGAAAGTCTTTAATGAACCCTCCCGTGACAGCTGACCCTACCTCCACGGACTGCTGCGCTTGGAAATGCGACTTTGGTTTCCCCAGAGAGGCATCCTCTGCTAATGAGGATTAATTTGAGAATTAGAGGGAGATTACGTAGAATCAGAAGCAGCTGAGAGGAAAAGGTTTTGAAGATTTGGATTGGGCTGAAGGACTGTGACTCAGAAACTGGAGCTGTGCTCTGTGAGAAACGCCAGTGACCCAAAGTGAAGGATTAGCAGGAGATTATAAAAAAGTAAATGAGGCGGTACTCATTAAAATGCAGTTTCTTTGGACTGAGTAAAAATGAACACTGCACGCAGTTCTTACATTACTCATTACTAAAATGTTGGTTGGACAGAACGAGCCACGTAGACTTACTTTGTTTTGTGTTATTTTTTCTCTTCCATGTTACACCTAGTGCATGACTCAGGGATAACAGAACCATTCTCTTCTAGAGCTGGGTGGGGTTTTCATTTGACCTTTTACCCAATAACGGCCCCCCACATACTAAGCAGGTAGGGTAAACACAGCCAGGGGGAGTTCAGGATCTCAAGAATCAGCCCATTGCTTTGCCACTGGCACCACATATCAGAAACCTCTTCCTAATGAACAAGGATAACTGTAGCTGTGCCTGCCTGGGGTTTGCCCTGGGTACAAGGAGAATGTCTCCCACTTCCTACTTACTCTTTGGCTTCTAGAACAATAGTGATGGAGAAGAGCCCCCTTCTAAGAATTCAATTGGAAATAGGCGCAGTCCTACCTACAAACTCAAAAATGTAGATTTTCAGATGGTTCTTTGAATGGGTCAGCTGGAAGTCTGGCTAGAAGGCCCTTTTCTTTAGGGAAAGAAATTTTGAAAACTTCTGAAAGCAAGATTCAGGATGTAGCGTAGAAGGGGAGGAAATTTAATACAGGGCAGGAATTTGGCTTTGATGTGGTAGGCACGTAGAGGCTGGCGTTTGAGGTTCTGGGACTCAGGGAAGAGAGAATAGAAATGGATGGTGTCTGCAAACATGGGGACGGGCAGATCAGCTCTCAGAACACTGGGTCTTTGGTATTTAATTGTGGGATTTGGGGGGGGGGTTGTGCTGTAAGGGTACTCAGCAAAACAAAGGTTTCATTTGGGCCACCACAGCCAATGGCTATATAGCACTAATTGATTTTAGTTTTCAGAGGCCTCCCAGAATACGTTTAATCCTGTGTCCGCAGGGACGTTGCTTAATTATTTGAAAGCAGCTCTGTCTTTCCCGGACCAGGCGGACGCAGGTCTAACCAGCTTTTCCACAAACGCCTTGACCCCGGGTCCTCCTACCGTCTGAGACTCGGTCCCCAGACAGGCACCCAGTTCTCAGTGTCTCTCTTCAAGGCCCCACCGACAGTGGAGCGGAGTGACCCCTGACTGGCTTATTCAATGACAGAGGAAGACATGTGACCTCTCTTTCTCCGAGCTTTGTACTTGTAGCATTGCAAATTGAACTGGAATCGACTGGTTTTGAACTCATCGCCCTACTGACTCACGTCCAACGTAGGTTGAACCAGACACCTGATGTCTTGATAAAGAGATATATTTTCTCTTTGTGTCTCTCTCATTCTATAGTTGTTAAGTTCATCTATCTTAAAACTAAATTTTATTATGCACACATCGTCCATCTTTATTGTTCCCTGAATTCACTTCGGGTACTGATTTATGTCCTGTAAAGATTTAATAAGGTTGCAAGATATATGCACCTTGTTCTTTTTAAATCATTTTTGGCTTTACTGAGGTGTAATTAACAAACAAAATTGTAAGACAGTTAAAGTGTTCGTCATGGGGATCGGATATATGTATACCTGGTGGAAGGGTCCCCATCACCTAGTTAGTGAACACATTCATCACATTATATATGTAAATATATACAGATACAGTTTAAATATACGTATTCTGGTGATCACATTCCTTTCTTCAGAGATTCTGAAGAAGAAAGCAGCCTCTGGAGCAAACAGACCTTCCCGTTATGCATTCTGACAAGGAGAAGAAAGGTTTTGTTCAAATGGAAATCACTGTAACCTGTTTATGGGTCTTCAATATTTTACAAATACCCTGTCCTCGTTCACGTTGGTGTTCTCATTACCGAGAGTTCCCTTGCATTCTCCTCAAGATCTGTCACCCGCTTTCACTGAAAATATTTGTGGGTTCTATTAATAGAATTTGGAAACCAGAGGCTGGTTCTCGTTTAGCATCCAAATATCCTAGAACTCTCGACAAATTCAGCTATTTATGGTTCTCCTGTGACTACTTTCTTTTTCAGTTTTAGGGCAGGTAGGAAAATATGGATGGAGAGGAATGAATGCTTTGGGTCAGGGTCAGCTGTTGGCCATGTTCCAGCAGAGTCTGCGTTCTCTCTGGCAGGTCTGCAGGGCGTGGCCGTGACCTCTTCGAGGTGCTCCTCATTATCTTGTCCCTGCACATGTGTCCCCGCGCATGTTGTCCCCTCCTCCTGCTTCTGTTTGGTTTACTTCTAAGCCTATGTCACCATACACCTCAAACATCCCCTCCTGCAAGACCTCTCCTGGGCGCCTGTAGCCCCCACGTGCTGTTCTCGGTAGCCCCGCGGCAGCCCCTGCTCCGCCTAATGCCACGTCTTGTGTTCGAATGCTTCCCGTGGCGAGATCGTTGAACGCAGCCATTGTGTCTGATTCATCTGTATTCCCAGTGCCTGCGACTAGTCCTGGTTCAGAGCAGATGCTCTGCAGTCATTCCCTCAAAAACAAAACAAAACAAAGTGAATGAATAAATACCTGGGTTCAACTGCTGGATGGTGAGGTTGACTTAGATCTAGCCAATTGTCAAAATCACCTAGGTAATTTTCCCCGCCTTCATTGAGCTAGAGCGGACATAGAACCACGTGTCGGTTTGAGGCGTACAATGTGTTGATTGACACACTGAGATTTTGCACGGTGACCAGCACCATGGCGTTAGCTAACACGTCTGCCATGCCCCATAACTACCATTTCTTTTCGTGGTGAGGACATCTAAGACCTACTCCCTGGAGGACTCCCTACGGCCAACTGCAGTCACAGGGTTGGGCACCGGAGTCCCCAGGCCTGGCCCATCTCCTCACGGCAAGATGGAGCCCTTTGACCAGCATCCCCGCGTCCCTGCCCCACCCCCCACAGCCCCGGTCTCCGCCACTCTGCTCTCTGCTTCTATGAGTTCAACCTGTTTAGATTCCACGTTTAACTGTTGTCACGCAGCTTTTGTCTTTGTGTGAGTAGTTTTGCTTAGCACAATGCCTTCCAGGCTCGTTCAAGCTGTCATAAACAGCAGGGTTTCCTTCTCAGGGCTGAGTGATATTCCATTGTAGGTAGATCACATCTTCACCTGCTCATCTTTGATGGGCAGTTAGGTTGTTTTCATATTTTGGCTACTGTGGCTAGTTCTGAATAAATATGGGAGTGATGCTATCTTTTTAACATGCTGTTTTTTATTCTAAAAGCCAACCTCAGTGTTCTTTCTTTGTTGTCTTGAGATTCAGGTGATGGCAGAATATCCACATGAAAAATTTACCTATTTATTTAGCCTACTATAATAAAATAATTTAATCTGTAGGAATTATTATTATTTTTTGACAGTTTTGCTGGAAGACCAGGACTGATTATAGTAGGGAATCATTCTGTCAGAAATACCATGGATCTGGTTTCTAGGGGAAAATAATTTGTAAAATCAAAGTTTTTTTTCCCAGTTACCAACTACGCATACGACACTCACAGGTGGTTTTTACCAACTGAATTTATTGGGATGGCATTGGTTGGGAAAACTATATGGGTTTCAGGGGTGCAAATCTACAACACATCATCTGTGTGTTGTCCTGGTTGTTCACCACCTCAATCACATCTGCTTCCCTCACCGTTCACCCCCCCTTCGCCCTCTCCTGTCCCCCCACCCCTTCCCTCTGGTCATCACCACACTGTTATCTGGGTCTATGAGGGTTTTTTTGATTAACCCCTTCGCCTTTCTCACCCAGCCCCCCAGTCTCTCTCCCTCCCTCTCCCCCCGCCCCCCCCTCCGATGGCTGTCAGTCTGCTCCCTGTACCCATGAGTCCGTCTCCACTTTGTCAGTTTATTTTGTTCATCAATTGCCATTTACTTGCTTTGGCATTTCAGAGTGATGTCTCTGGTTGAGTAGGTCCCGACACCACCCGTCAAGGTGGCCACGCCCAGGACAGGGACTCTGTGTCCTTCCCCAGGACGGCCGGAGCACCGTCCTCCCGAATATGCTGCGTTAGACAGTTTTTCCCTTCATGGAGCCTAGCGAGTGCGTGCTTCCTGCACTGCTTACTCAAAGTCACTGAATATTGCAATTTCTCTCCATTCATCAGTGTCCCACCCACACACATGCCGTGTGCACAAAGCAAAGGAGTATTGAGCCCCGGTGTTGACACTGATGCTTCTGGTGGGAATGTTCGTCTTCCGAAGAAATGGACCGAAACAGGAGCACGTCTCCCGAGGAGCGCCTGTTACGCATTCCACTGCATTTGCTTCCTCTTTTCCTTCCCCCTCAGGAGCGAGGGTTCCCCCCACCCTGGCTGTGGGTCATCGAGTGTGGCACAAGGGGAGTGGCAAGTCTAAGAGATGCTGTAAACCACGACTTTTAATGGGCAACGTCGTTGAGTAGGAATACAGTGTCTGTGCTGGTGGAGTCCCTGGTGCCTTTATGGCTGGAATTATGATGAGAAAGACCCAGACGGTGCTGACTTCTGCTGCATGAAGGCTCAGGGTTGCCCCATTTGCCTGGCTGTGGCCTGGCTGTTCTTTTCTTTTGAATTGTGCCGTGGTATCTTCAATGGTTGAGTATTACTTTGGAATAGAACTCAAAAAACTGCTGAGAGAACTTAACATGTTTTTGGCAAAGCAATTGCAAGCTCAGTTTCTAGTGGTGGCTTTTTTGGCATACAATTCCTCCCCCCCCCCCCCCCCCCCCGCCCCATAGCTAGGATAGGAAAGAACCTTTGTAAGCCGCATGCTACGGCAAACCTTCCTGTGCCCTGTGGATGGAAAGGCCTTCGTTCTAATTGCTGTGTGGTCCTTAGCAGCTCTATTTGCACTCTTCACACCGTCAGGGGGCCAGGTGAGGAGACACTTTAAGGAAGTAGTGAGGAGTGGCAGGCGCTCTTAAAGTAATGAATGGCCCCATCACTCAGACCTAGCGAGGTGTGAGTGAGCCGCATTGCTTTCCTCCTTTGTGAGTAAAGATCATCAATTACTGCTGGAGATGAAGACGCTGTTGCTCGTGATGAAGGCCACTCAGTGGAACACTCGAAAACTGTTCGTTTCACCTTCCCTTTCCTGGCTTGTTAACACTTGGTTTTAAGGGACATTGACTGTAACTGTATGTCAGAAATAACAAAAATGATTTTGGATTGATGTTAATAATATTATGACTAAGAGAGCTACTGTATTGAGTAGTTCCTTGCTGGACATTTTACATATAATAAATTTCAATCCTCATGTGGTAAAATTGGAAGAATTTGGGGAAACTTGCTAACTGAACACCAACCAGCAAGGGGAAGAACCGGAATTTGAACTCAGCTTGGTCTTTTCAAAGTGACTATGCTTTACGCCAGTGAATTTCTCAGAGAGACTGATCTAGTTCCATGAAAAACGAAGACCAATACCCATGGATTCTGGAGGATTTGGGTAGTTTACACTGACCCTGCAAGGGAGCACCAAGGAAATTGGAAACGCAGGGACTCCCCACTGCTCCAGGGTCCGTTCCCTGCAGACAGGATGCTCTCAAGCTGGACGAAGAAACCAACTTTCATTTTATACGGAAACAGTTTATGTTAACCAAGAGGGATAGACTCCCAGCAGTCGGTTTATATAGGGCGCCGTACACAGTCACATGTTTAACCATCATGAAAATGAAAGAAAAGCAATCCAAAGGAAAAGGTACAACAATAATGGCAGCTGCCGTCGAGCCCCTAACTTTGTGCCAGGCACTATTCCAAATACTTAGCACGTTTGAACTCATTCTCCCCATGGTGACTGAGGTATGATGGAGGTACAAGTGTAGAAAATGCTAGTCATTTTAACAGGGAGCTTCAGTAACTTGCCTGCGTGATCAGGGCCAGATTGGAATGGGCTCTGGGGTTTCGGTGGGAGCAATGAATCCTACAGTAGCAGAGGTGGCAGGGCCTGTGACAGGCAGCAAAGGCAGAGTCATGATCAGAATGGTATGATCTGCAAGCACATTTGGGGTGCCTCATTGATTAGGGGGTCACTGGTTTGAAATAGACAGGGAGCCTCGACATGTCGCACATGTGCTTGGCCTCCGTGGTGGAGAGTCATGGGAGTCCTTCAGTTCTGAGAACAGAACCAGACACTCTGGAAAGAAAGGGAGGCGTGGGGTGCTTGAGGAAAGGCTCTGTGAGCAATCATAGTTCTCCACTGAAAGCTTCCACCCACTCTCCACAACCTTGCATTCATTTAGGTGGGGGCCATGCTCAGTGCCTTGGACATGGACTTGAAGCCGGTATTAATCAATACAAACCTCATTTAATGCACCTGCTTGGGCCCTCAGAAGGCATATCGGTTTCGGAACACGTGATGTAGTTTCATCAGTTGATTCAGACGGTGCCGAATTTTCACTTGCTGTTCCAGACATTCTCTCTTCGTGGGAACAAATGAAGACAGTGGCTTCCACTCTCTAGCGCTTGATTTTTACCCATTTCAGTCTATAGGGAGCAACAGAAGCAATGCCCTTTGCCCTTACAGGGAGAGCGGTACCTGTTCCTCATCTTGTCTCAGGGCATGTGTCATGCGTCTTCAGTGCATGAAATACGTGCAGTCTTCAGGCATCCTGACACTGTCACCATCGCCTGGGATATCATGTACCCTGCTACATCGATGCCATAGGGTTGAAAGGACGAGATCGGGGCAGCAGTTACTCTGGCTCCTTGGAGTGGGTGCCAGAGGGAGGCCAATGAACATAGGGGAGTCTCCAGCTCCATTTGCCTTTTAATGGCTCTGCTATTTAAGGGACCTGCTAAGACCTTCCCTGCAAAGTCAAGGACAAGTTGGACCCTTCATGTGCCGCGTGACTAATAAAGAGGCACACGTTTGGTGGGTCTATTTGAATATTGGAGATATGCCTCCCATACTTGGGAGTGGGCTCTGAGTAGCTCTCCCATCACTCACAAGACGGCCCGACTGGAAGGGCCCGGGTCCAAGGAAGGCTTTGCAGCAGAGCCAAGCTGTGGTGTGGTTTATTCACCCCTTGTTCTCGTGCCTGGTGGATACAGTGCTATTCAGAGTACCGCTGGCAGATTGGGGTGCTTGTGAAAGTCACTCCGAGGGAAATCACAGCAGAGATCCCTAGAGTGTGGAGCAAAGCCACGTCATCTTTGACAAGCAACCGTTCTCTTCTCCTTAGTGGTTCTAGGAGAGTCCAAGCAGCTGACCCCTGGTCATGGCCGAGGTGCCCTTTCCCCATGAACTTGGATAATTTTGTGAGTCCGCACACCAAGAAGAACTTGATTACCACGTAATGTGCGTTTAGGGTGGATGTATAATTTATTATCCAAACCAAGACACTCTGGAAAGTCAAAAGGGCACTGCTAATTATTATATTGGGACATCTGGGGGTAAACTGGTGCTTTCGCAGCAAGGCAGGAACGCGCCTCTGCGTGAGGAAGAGTATCTTCTGTTAGCCGGCGTCTTGCATTCGCTGCACTCCATCCCGCACCAATGGCCTTTGACTGGAGAAGGCCGGAGTTAAAAGTGGATTCATTGAGGCCACACTGGCCCCAGCTGGAAGTGGACTTGGAGGGGCTCTGAACACCTGGGGGAAGGGACCTCTTCCCAGCGGTTGAACCGTGTGCGTCCTGCCCATTTTGTCTAGAAGGACAGATGCTGAGGCAGGCTTTTACAGTGGTTCGTGGCAGAGTATCCAGGAGCTTGGAATGACCGGGCAGGAAGGTTCATGAAAAGAAGGTCTGAGAGGGAAGTATGGGGGTTATTCTTCCAGACTAGGCAGTGTGAGAATATCTGGATATCCAGTGAATACCCTGCATAGAGAAGGGGCTCGTCACAGGCGTCCATGATGGCTGAATGCAGCCTTCTCCCAGCCACGCCGGCGCTTCTCAACGTTAACTGAAGTGGTCCCGGTGGCCAGACCACGGCGGCATCCCCAGGGCCTGTTTGACTAGCATCACTGTTGAAGGCTCCATTTTCTCACATCAGAAAAAAAATCTCTGCTCCTAGGAGCTGATTATTAAATATTTAGGGATTTTGTATTAACTAATCTACTTCTATTTCCCTCTATGGGTCCCTTGCTATTTTACCTATTTAATTTCACTGTACTCAGCGGGGATGGTTGGCTTCTCCGTTTCACCCATGTGGTGAAGACGTCAGATGAGGCCAGCTGGCTCTGGATGAGGAGCTGGGGCAGGAACCAATGATTTGTTGGATAGTCCCCCTTTCAGGGAGGGAGTGAATGGGTTTTAAAAAAGAATAGTTGCCTTATGTTAGACATAAACATTTGTTGTTTTGGTTGTTAACGCTCGGGGTTCAGGCATAGGGAAACGGAGTATATTGATGCTAGGCAGGCACGGCTCTGAGACTTGTTGTGTGTGGCCCCTGAGCACCCTCTGTCAACCTCTCACCTATGGGACAGCCTTCTAGGGTAGAAGGCAGAATCGTCGGCTGTCACTCAGTTCAGAAGGGAGTGACATGAAGGGAACACATGCACACATGCGCGCGCGCGCACACACACACAGGCCTTCTGCAGGTGCAGATTCACGTTCTGGGTGAGCAGTCCAAACTCCGGGACTGCTCTTCCCGGCCATGTCTCCAGTCTTCCCTGATGCTCATGAACGACGTCATGACCTTTGCTACATCCTTCCTTCTGTACACCTTGGATGGGACATGTCCCGTTGTTCGCAACTGAGAATGATTCCTGGTGCCTGGATGTTGGCGACAACCAAAGGGAGGGACGCAGACCACAGTCCGCCAGCCATCACGAAAGGGATTTGGTTTTTGAGGCAACCTACTCGTGTCTGTTAAACAGATCGAGCAATCTCCGCAAAGCCCCAGCTCATGCGATGAGACTTGCTTCTCCTCAGCAGTAAGGGACGCAAACCTGCCCTAGGACAGGAACACCTCACGCACAAAATCTCAATTTACAAAGCAGACTGAGCTATTAAAGGACCTTTTTTCGATTCACTGAAGGACTCACTGTATTAAAGGATCTCCTATGTATTTTGCTTAACTGGCCGATCCCCCGTTTATTTACTATATCGTAACTTATTAAGAAACTCTGTCTTTACAGTCCTCTTCAAGACCGCATCTGCTACATAAATGGAGATTGGCCTTTATTTAAGGCTGAGGGTGGAAATGCCTGGCTGGGAAGTTGTAAAATTACTGGTCCCCGAGACCCAGCAAAAGATTCCAACCAGCCCTTTCAAAACGGGAATGCTCTTTTTAACATCCGCATCATGAAGAATGTATACTATGCAGGAATAAGTTTATGATGTGGGGCTCTTAAATGAAGGCAGTAAAGTGTATATCTAACTAAAAAATTCAGCAGCGCCAAGCAGCGAGCCATTCAGTCCTGCGCAGTTTTTGTGCCCCTGCAGCCGGCCCCTGATTTGGTTCAGTCACTACCACCCAATTCGTGGTTATTTTTTTCAGCTGTAAATCTTTAAAATCTGTTTTTCAGGACCTCTGATACTATATCGGTGGGCTTTACAGAAATGATGGGGCAGTGGCTGCACCTGCATGCGTGTGCGTGTGCGTGCATGTGTGCGTGTGTGCGCGTGTGCGCGTGTGCGTGCGGTAATGTATGGCACCGCACTCATAAATCCCCTTAAATTCCATCTGGGTTCACAAGTTCACGGCTGATGTTGAACACCTATTAGACATTTAAGAGCTTCATAAAAACACTACCTCTGGATAGTTGTGTTTACGCCGGGAATAGATCGCTTTCCCGGCAAGCAGAAAGCCCATTAAGGCTTAGCTCTCAGCCTTCGTGAGACGCTTCCTTTCCTATTAGGGAGCCGTCTTACGGCTACCCCGCGGGCAGCTGTCCCTTTAATTACTAGGAACTTGGCTTTATAAAGAATAAACTCTGTTCTACACGAGCAGAACTCGGCCACTGATACTTAATGCCATGATATAAATGCAAAGATTTCACAATTAAAAAAAAAAGATTTAGCTTATCCTGCTACCCAGGGCAGCTGAAAATAATGTGAGTGCTACCTCTCTCCGAGCTTTCCGGAGAGGGAATAAAAATATAGATTTCCGGTTACAGAACAAGCTCCGCTATTTAAGGTCTCTCTTCCAAGCAAACTACTGGATATTTTTACAGCCCATGAAGGCTCTTTTTTCATAAATAACGTCTCATGAAATATTGGCTCAACTATTCGGAGGCTGCATGTTACAGAGGCTTACCATAGCCGAGCAGCACCTGTAAATAGTGTATGTGACGTCATTCAAGATCAGCTTTCCAAATACCATGCAAACCACCCGAATGCTGACCCCAAAGTTCCTTTTCTCGGTTAATAATGTCCTAAATGGCTTTAATGAATGAGCTGCCCCAAAATAACCAAAGGTTAGTGGGAAAGTTCGAAGGAGGGGCGGAGCCCAAGCCCTGGCCTCCCTTTGGGAGGAGGCGTCGGGATGGAGGTGGTCCCATGCGGTTAGTCTGCTTTTGACGAGAGCAGAAGCCAAACCTGGAGACTAGTGCCTTCCTCTTCATGCTCTTCCATCTGGCCAAAGAGCCAAGTTCTTCAAACGGAAAGGTTACATATTTGCCTCTCCTTAAAATCTTCTATTTTACCTCTTTGGTTTCTCTTCATCCCTCAGAAAGTACACCTGCCAGCCTCCACCCTCTGGTGCCCCAGGTTTAACTCAGTGCTCTCCTTTGGGTGCCTGTGAAGTCAGTGGATAGTCTCACTGCCGAGTTACGTGGATGACACAGCCGGCACCGCACGTGCGGGAAATCCACGGAGAACTTTTGGCTCCCCCCACACTTAACTGCTAAGAGCCTACTGTTGACCCGAAGCCTGACCCATAACGAAAACAGTCAATGGACACCTAATCTGTATGTTATATGTATTATATACTGTATTCTTGCAGGAAAGTAAACTAGAGAAAACAAAATGTTATATAAATCAGAAGGAAGAGAACACACAGTTATAGTATTCGTTGGAAACATTCCGTGTATAAGTGGACCCGCACAGTTCAAAGCACGTTGTTCAAGGGTCAGCTCTACGTACTGCCTGTGTCCCCCTGGCCTTGTACCCCTTCCCCGTCTCTGTTTCCGAGCCACATCCGACTCATGGCAGGTGCTCAGTGCACGTTTATCAAAGTGAATTGAACATGTCTGATTACTTCCCTTCTTCTGGTATGTTCAGCGGTCTCTTTTGTTTTTCTCATTGTCTGTGTGCTCCTGGTTGGGTTTTTTTGTGACATCAAATGTGTGTTTTGAACTTATTTCTCATAGGTGCCCTGCAGTATGATTACTAGCCGTTCACTGGTCTGTGATGACTCCGTCTTGCTGTACACACATCTCCACATACGGACATGATTTCTCCCTCCCTGCCCCTCCCGCTCTCAGAGTGACAGCTCGGTACCATCAGGCACTTCTAGAGTCCAGTGAAGGACACTGGAAAACTTTTGATTTTGGAGTGTTTTCTCTAATGGAAAATCGAAGTCCGGAACTCTCCAAAGAAGCCCACCTGTGTTTAACTGCTCCTGACCTGTCGTGTTAGGGTCCTTGCAGGCAGCCCGGGATGAAATCACCTATGGGGGGAGTTTACAGGAAGGCTTTTGAAATTAGGAAGCTTCTGGTTTTGACGTGGGAGCCATGTTGTATTGGCTTCAACTAAGGGGAAAATAAAGACCGAACCACTGACATAAAAATTTCATTTTTTTTGATATTTCATCAGTCTGAGTTCCTGGTAAAACTGGAACCAGGTGCAAATGAATGAGAGCTTCTGATTTGGAAATACTCGCTATACCTGTGATGTTCATCGTCGGGCATGTGTAGCTCCTGCTCGATTTGCAATTTAATGCCTACATTTTACAAAAACTGCAAAATAAACTCAGAATTTTAAAGTGTGCTTTTGTGGTTTTCTCTCCCCCAATCACCTGAGCTGCATGTGATTGCCTAAATGGTACTGGGCCCTTGAAGACAAATGTCCTGAGTCACGAGCAATTAGTTTGGTCGCTCCTCATAAGCGAGCCGATGAATTTTGCACGCATGCGGTGGTTGGTAAATGTAAGCCATCTTTAACTGAATGGCTGTTTCAGTTCCTCAAGTGGCTGGTGAAATAAAGTTGCGATATTGCACATTCAACATGTAAGACTCTAGGAGTGTAGTAACAGTGCAAATTTGTACAATGGACCCAAAACAATCTGTTACCTGGGACACTGACTTCTCTGAGGACAGCGAGTCAGTGTGGAATATTTTGATTCTGGAATCAAGTCATTGATTCCCAGGGGTTCCTTTTCTGAACTTAGTTTGTTTTTGTCTCTCAACAGCTGTATGTCAGAGTTCCCTTTCTGCGGACAGTTCTCTGCATAGTTTTGATTTGTAAGCAAGTCCTTTTAAAAAAATACAGTTTCCCTGAGCTGCAATTTGCTTAGTCCCCAGTAATTCAGAAATGAACATCCAGTTTAACATGAGGGAGGCCGGGTACGCGTATGTTCTTTCTTCGGTTGCCCGCTCCTGTGTAAGACCAGCCCCTCTGGTTCTACCCCAACTGCTCATCGTCTCTGTTCCCTTCTTCTCTTCCGAACTCCCTCTGTCTCCATCCTCTGTCTCCATTTCAATCAGCCTGTGAGCACGCTCGTACATGTTCCATCTTAAAAAACAAAAATCTAGCAGGCAGACAAAATAGAGTCCTTGACTCCACGCCATCTCTCGCTGGGCACCCACCTGTCTGCCTCCACGTACCCTCCTCCCGGTCTTGTCTCAACTCTCTTGCTCGCAGTTGGTAGCTTAATTGCTTCGTGGGCTCCAATGAACAGATGCCTTGTATCTATGCCCTTTGGTCTCGGATTCAGTCCTGTCCACGGACTCTGGCTCTAAGATGGACTTGGACTTGCCTTTGCCCTCACGGTTGTGAGGGAAGTGATGGTTTGCCCATTTCCAGCCAAGGTTTCAGGCAGCCTTGTCGCCTCCTACCCTTTTTCTTGGAACCCTGCCACCATTCAGAAGACAAGGTGGGGCTGTCCTGTGGGGGGCAGAGGGGCCCTGAAGAACAGAGATGAGTCATTGTCCCAGCTGAGGCTATGCCAGAGTGTCCAGCTCCTCGGACTCCCCCCATCTCTTCCAGTTAATGGTCCCCACATGAGCTGATCACACTATCAGGTGACACTGGTCTGGATGAGCAGAGCCACCCCAGTGACCAGTAGACTTGTGAGAAATAATGGTTGTTATTTTAAGCCACTGAGATTTGGGGCGGTTTGTTACGATAGGCCGCTCATCAGCCTTTCATGGCCACTCGCTGCTTTGCTGTCCATGTTGCCAGCACTCTGTAATTCACCACGTCCTAGAGTTGATGATCCATCCTCATCCTTCCTGACCTTGTAGGAGCCACTGACAAAACGCTTCTTTTTTGAACTTGTCCTCCAGGCCTTCATGATGGGACAGTTACTGGGTTTCCTGCAACCTCACGGATGTCCTTCCTCCTTTCTCCGTCCCCCTTGCTGCTCTTCCACCTCTGCCGGGTCTTTAAATGCCAGAGAGCCCAGGGTCTGCACATCTCCCCTGTCCTTTCTCCGTTCTTAGGATGTCATTCAGTTCCATGGGTTCGAGTACTCTCTGTGTGATGCTAACTCACACGCATAAATCCCCCTTTCTGCGTCTTTCCTCTGAATTCTAGAATCACGTTTCTAGAAGCCTGTTTACAACTGCAGACCTAACATAGCAAAAGTTAAGTCTTTATTTTTCTAGATTCCAATTCTCTTCTAGTTTCTCCCTGAGTCTCATCAAGTATGTTGCTAGCTCTGTTTCCGAAGTGCATCATGGATTTAATTACATCTCGCTAACTTCTAAACTCTAGTCTGACCCATCATCACGTCTCATTTGCCCAATTAGACTTGTCTCTTAATTGATTTTCCTGCTTTCATTATTTTCCCCTTGGTCAATTCTCTTCACAGTAACTGATGAATATTCTCGAAGGTTAAATCTAAGCACATAATGATGCTTATACCCCTCGATGGCTTTCTTTGTCAATGAAAGAAAATCCAAACTTCTTACCAAAGCTTTAAGGGCCCTGTGTGACCCACCTACAGCTGTCTTCCCGCCCTCGTCTCCGACCACTCAGTGTTTCTCGCTGTTCTCCAGCCGCTCTGGGTTTCTTCCGGTTTCTTCCGTCCCCAAACACTCCCAGGTCACCGCTGTCTCACAGGCTTTGCCCATGCAGCTCCTACTGCCTGCAGTTCCTCTCACTGGATCTTTCACGGGGGTACTTTTTTTGTCATTCGAGTCTTAGATAAAAAAAAAGTGTCATATCTTCAGAGAGGTCTTTTGGGGCCACCCTAGCTAAACCCACTCCCTCCTGCAGCCCTGAAGTAATTTTCCAACCCATCCCTTTGTTTTGTTTATTTCCTTTATAGCAGTGATCTCTCTTCTAATTCTTCTCGAAGTTAGCTTACGTAGCCATTCCTTACCTAGGTATTGTCAGTCTTTCCCCACTAAAGTACGGCCTTCTTGAAACGAAACTCTTGCCTGCCGTGTGAACTGCCGTTTGGTCCACGCCCGGGACAGTGCCCGGCCGCGAGAGGATGCTCAGCAAGGACCTGCCGAAAGGAGGGATGCATCAGAAGCGGACCCCTGCTGGCGCGAACGTCAAAGCACTGGATCTTCACCGTATTTCAGAGAGAGAATGACGAGGACCCATTGTATGTTTCTGAATGTTAAGATTCTTGGAACATGTGAAAATAAGGCATTGCAAGGGATGGAACTTGAGACATGTTTTCACTCTTGGCATTGATCTAGTCATTGATGTAGCTGTTGTATTAGCCCGCAGAGGGGCACAGATGTGAACATACACGTGTTCGTTACCTTGGCAGCTGGCCTTTCCCTAAACTGATTTTCCAAATGCTATGCTCCGAGTCAGACCAATGGGTGATGTCTAAAGCTTAATCGTGTCCATGAGTGGGCTCCACTCTCAGGTTTCCATATTGATGATGTGATAGGAAATGCCAAACACAAACAACCTATGGTTTTTTAAAAGAATTAAAATTCATGCTGTCGTGTGAGAAGGCTTCCATGTGTAGAAATATTATAAGATGTACCCTTTAAGATTTAGCTCAAACCTTCCCCTCCCTTGTGAGTACCTGTTTGTCTCCTGGGACACGTCCATCACGTCTTCCTCCTGAGCCCACCCCCCATCCCGCCACCCCCTCCCCGCACCTGACTGCACAGACTCCATTGAAATGTTAATTGGTGATGTACCCACTGGCTTTTCACCACGAACCCTTGAGGTCCTTCAAACAGACCCCATGTCCCCCTCATCTTTCTTTTCCTTCAATACAGATCCCGATTGTGGCATCTTTGGCCAGTGTGTGCAATAAAATAGAGTAAGCTTGAGCAAAGGTTTATTCAGCCAAATGGACTGAATGCATATTGGGTTGAATCATACTTTGTTTCAAATATCTAAGCTTAGTAGAGTATAAGTTATTGGAGCGTGGGGCCATACCTGATATTTCTCTTTTCTCTTTAGACAAAAATTTTGGATTCTTCTTTGGAAATGTCCTATGGTTGATAAATCTGAAAATGCCTGGAGGATAATGAGCTTTTCTTTCCACCGTATTTAAGAATCTGTTACGAAAGCATATAGTTAGAACAAAATGTTTTGTTAGAGTTTTTAGCCAAAGCATTAAGGCAAGAAAAATAAAGTGGAGGACTCACACAACCTATGATCCAGAAGTTTCCTCCAAGGTATATGCTCTAGAGAACTCTTGCCTCTGTGTCTCAAGGGGCATAAACAAGCATGTTCACAGCAGTGTCATTAATTGATCATAAGAGAAAAAAATGAAAACAGCTCAGATGTCCAATAAGAAAATAGCAGTTACACACAGCATGATGTATACCACCATCATGGATAGTATTCAGCAGTGAGAGTGAATGACGCCTACATGAAAAGAAAATGGATGAATTATAGAAACATTGTTAAAAGAAAAAAAATCACAAAAAGCAACATATAGGATGATAGGATTTTAATAAAACCCCAGAATAAGAAATCTAAAATATACATTGTCAAGTGCCTGGATGTGTGATGAAAACTATTTTTTAAGACAGCAATGAAGTGCTAAATGCAATATTCACAGTAGTCCCTCAGTGTGGCTGGCAACAGGCAGCTGGGTTTGGAAAGAGGCCAGCGGTTTAAACTATGTTCTAGCTGGCGCTGAGTCTCTCTCCCTCACACACATACACACACATGCATATATATATGTCAGTATATGTGTGTATACATACATCTGTGTGTGTATCTGTATGTGCACCCACATACACACACACACACACTGAGAGCATAAGGCAGCAAGTAGCACGCAGGGCCCTGTGTCTACCATTGCTCCTGCAAGTGCCCCGGCCCCACCACTCGAGACAAAAACAAAGACGTGAGTCTGATACTACGGGGATGAATAATCACAGCCTCTCGAGTTTGAAAATACACAAATCTGTGCATTTCCTGAAGACATCACACTAGGACACTCTTTCTGTGTTAATGCACTGATTCACAAAGGGGTTTTTAAGGGCAGTCATGCTCAGGATATCTGAGTTTCGACTCTTGAATTTGCATTCTGTTCTATGTCTCTCTCCAGAGAATAGAGCTGCCATTTGTACTTCTGTATTCCAGAGGGATAATTTGATGGCAAAAGTTCTGTGGCTCTGAAATCAAAATAATTTCTGCCCTTTGATCAGCGTGGAGTTGACTTTCAAACAAACCCTTCTCTTTTATAGAGAGGGCATTGCTGGCTCCCCCTAGTGGCCAGGAGGCGCACTGGCCTCAGCAATTGGTGATTGCTGAGAGCACCAATTCTCAGTCAGTATTACGCAATTAACATCCGAGGTGCTGTCAGTGTGGAGGAATGGTGGTAGACACAGTTTCTCAGCTTGATTTTTGACATTCTTTCTCCAGCTGATTCCAATATTTCCTTTCTGGACTGGTGCACAATTTTCTTCGTAAAGCTGCAAGACTTGGTTTATCCTTTGCTGGAGCTCTGGGCTAGGGGAGGAGCTACACTGGTTATATTCAGGGAAAACGTGATTCCAGGAGTCAGGCCATATTATTAATTAATCAATGCCTTATGTTTCCTGGAATTTAAGTTTATGATTTTACGTGAATTTAAAAAAAATTAATATAGCCTCAACATCTATCTAGGCGCGCAGGGGAGAGGTTTGGGGGCCAGGTCTCTCCCAACACACTACCTGGGCTGGAGGTGTTGTGCTTGCCTCTGGTGCACGTTCACGTGCTCCTGGGAGGTTGGTTTCAGTGCAGTGAGGCCCGGGGAAGTGAATGGTCAGGCACAGGCCCACCGCCTAGCGAACTGCAGTCTTAGAGTCAGAATCCGCCCTCCAGTCACCTCTGGGACAGGCGACTCTTGTTGAATTAATGACTTAGTAACTCTCTTTTCAGTGTGTATTGGGTTGGCCAAAAAGTCTCTTTAGTTTTTTCCATAAAAGAAAAGACACGTTTTCCATTTGGACCAATAGTTTTATTGATTTGGATATTTTGAGTGTGTTGGCTGTCTCCTGCTATTGGGTTCTAGTGGGTAGAGGCCAGGGGTGCTGCTAAACATCTTCCAACGCATAAGACGGCCCCACAGCAAAGGATTATTTGGACAAAATGTCAATAGTACCAAGAAATTTCGCAAACCACTTTGGACACGTTTGATCAGTTACAACACCTTCCCCATACACTGCACAATTTTTTTTTTTTTTTTTGCATTTCAGTTGCAACAAATAATCACAGGCTATCAAGTTAAAAAATAAAACTTCAGTTTTTACCTTTCTTGAAATAATAAAGCATAATATGCTAAAAATTATTGTGTATCTTCTTCCATCTTCAGTATGAAAAAGGCTGCACAAAAATTCACCAATTTTGGTAAGTTTTTCTTAAGCGCATCCTGATATGGTGGTTGTCACAATACAATCCAGCAAAATTGTTTTGATGAATTTTAAGGCGACTAAGCACTACTAGAGCCATTATACAGAAAAAAGTACTAAAGGAGCTTTTTGGCCAAGCCAATAGTTTCTCAGTCCAATAAAGTACATTTTGAAATTCCCTGGGAACGGTCCTTTGAGTGGAGACCTTGCCGGGCCTCTCTTCTCCCCCACAGCCAGGCTTCCGGTGGCTGCCGGGCCAGGATGTTCGTTCTCTTTCTTCTTTGGTGAGAACCCGTGAAGCCTTCCTAGGCACTGGAGCTGAGATCCTGGACTGCTGTAGTCATTTTAGAAGGTGACAGAATGATCACATGATTGCTAAAATATGACTTGAAATTTTTCTCCCTTCAATTAAATATGGATATCAGGATATTTGCTGCTGTGGGGAAAATAGCACCGTCTTCTGAGGTCCTTGTTCAGGGTATCAGGGATTCTCCGCCCGTTGAATCTTACCAACGTGCCCCACTCACTCTGCTCTTCCCGCCTGGCTTTGCTCCCCAGGTGCCTCTGTTTGAGTCCAGAAGGGAACTTAGAATTCCTGTGTGTATTCGTGCTTCAGGGAAAAAAACTGCTCTTATTGTCTGGGATTAACTATAAGCTTATTTCCCTTTGCTTATCTTATTAATATTTGATGGGACTTACTTACAAAGTGACTTTCACAGTTGCCCTGAAATTCTTGTGCAAAGAACGCTTTCTAATGCAAGTCCAACCAAATGGAAAGTTGAGGAAAAAAAAAAAAAAAGGGCCCGCAGGAGACTGCCCTCAAAGTCAAATCTTAGCCACCAAAGCAGCTATTCGTTTATGCATCCATTGATTTGCTTGTTAATTAAGTGCATGCGATAATTTATTAAACAAATATTTTCCAAGCCCTGTGGTGGATATTAGCACCAGGAGCTTATCATTTAGTAGGGAAGAATGATGAGATATTGTGGAAAACATCACAGAATTTTAAAAGGCCTAACTGTTGATAGAAATGCATTGTAAGAAGGAAGGAGAAGAGAACCCACCAGCCAGCCTCTGGGGCACACCAGGTCCTGTTTCCTACACACATCAAAAGCACAGGCTTCCTTTCACATGTAGGAATAAAAGCTTCTTCCAGATCCGTCTGTGACCTGCAGGAAAGGCGGAGCCGAAGGCACCTGCGTGGGGAGATGAGATCGGAGCGGTGGGAAGGGAGCCGCTACCATCCCTTGGTGAGCTGTAGGCTATTTGAGAGGCGGACCGTTGAAATTCCACACTTGAAATATAGCATTGGAGATACCGTCCCGGTCACACTTGCTGTCTAGTAAAACACGAAGGAGCGATGAAAGGGTTACAGAATTTGTGCAGGAGAATAAAACATTCAAGGTCTAGGAAAGAATTTCAGGGTTTGCTCCCGGGGTTGGGTAACACATTAAGATACTCTTTACCAGTTCACTTTTTAGAATAGGGGACAAGAAGTTCTGTCAGTGACCAATGAGTGAAGGGACTGATTTCCTGGCCAGTGGGGCCCAGAAACCCCCGTGTGAAGAGAAGAGGGAAGAGTGAGCCAGTGAGCAGTGAGCCGGCGGAGTGGGGGGGAGTGGAGGGGGGTGGGGATGGAGCGCTCTGGGTGGACTGAAGGGAACAGAGAAGGCTCTGCAGGGGCTGTGCCTTGATTGTACTGGAAGGAGGGGTGACATGTGACAAAAGGAGGATGAGGGAGACATTTCTCCAAGAGGAAGTTATTTGTACGCTGAAAACTGGTTATTGAGCCATCATTGTGAAAAATAAAATGTGTTCAATGCTGGAGGGGGTATACGAAGTACACACTTACAACTGAGTAAGGTAGAAAGCCAATACACAAAAACAAGAGATGATAATTAAAGATAACACGAAGTGATTCGGCGAGGGTCTAAACGAGGTTGTAGGGGGATTTCTTAGAAGGTTGTACGTGATCGTCAACTTAAAGAGCCAAAACTTCCGACTGCCATTGTCACCCTCCCCCTAGCAATGCACCTCTTTTAAAGGAGATTATTTTCCTTGCAAAGGAAATACATTACACTTGAGCCTTTTTAATCATAGTGGTTGGCTTTGTCGTTTTTACTTTATGACGTTAACTGTCCTGAAAAATGAGGGCAAGTTCGACAGTGTAGTTTAACTTGGAGGTTTGGCAAATACACCAGGTTACCCAGCGTCACCTTCGTAAAGTCCATTGTCAGACGCAGTTACGATTCCTTCATTGGTCTCTTTCCTTCACCTGCCTCTTACAAACCCTACGGTCTCTACTTCCCAAAGGGTCCCGTGCTGCTTCTCTTCCTTTCGACTTCTGAGCCTGGAGGCTGCCATCGAGTCTCCATGGGACTGTCCTCATAGTGGCTTCCTACCGGTGTCCCCGATTCTAATCTTGAGCCCTACTGGGCCAGCCTCCCCCTGAGCCAGTGACCTTCCGGAAAGGGAAATTAGGTCAGGGCCTTCCCCTGTCTAAAACTCTGCAGTGGCTTCCCAGGCTTACCAATGTGCATGGCCTCTCTGACCCCATCACCCACAGTTCCCCGTCGCTCCCACACTCCAGCCACACTGGGTAGCCATCTGCTTCTCTTGAATTTCAAACACACTGTCTCAGCACTTCCCTCTGCTTAGGACGCTAGCCTCCTAGGTTGCCATCTGTCCGGTAACCTTCATTTAGAGCTCCATGCAAACACCTTCCCCCAGAGTGGATTTTCCTGACCTGGCCATTTTCCACTGCAGCTCCTTTTCCGTTTGAAGCATATCTCCTTATCTCTATCAGAAATGATCACATTCATTTGTTAACTTTATTATCTCTGTCTCCAGTTATGTTATTGGAGTTACACTATCAGGGTCCTTCCTGCCTTCCTCATGGTTTGGTCTCCAGCATCTAAATAATACTTCTTTCGGGATCAGTGTGCCACAGGTTTTTATTGATAAGTATTGAGTTACAGTCGAGGTGTTTTGTTCCCGTTTTTCTAGGCTTTGAGGAATGGTGTATTATTGTGCCTTTGTTATACTAAAATGAAACAACCAAACACTGGAGAGATTCAGGAGCACGATCCTTTATTAACGTGCACGGGCCCAGAGGAGTGCAGTCTCCAAATTCTGAGCCCCGAACAAAGGATTCAGGGGCATATATATACATTCTTTCTTCCGGGTTACGTGACACAAAGCAAGTTAGTTTGGATTCCCTTATATGGTTTGCTAGTTTCGCACTCGTGGGCTACTCTGCCCAACGGGGCAGGAAATGGGCTCATGCTGAGCTCTGGGTTAATTTTCTACATCATTCCCCCCTTTTGATGCTGAGACATATTATTGCTCTCAGTATCAACATCTAAATTCGGGGTTACTGTCTACTTGGGGTAGTCTGTTATAATGGTGTCTCTGGAGAGAAAGGATTTTTGCTGTTGCCTTTCCAGTAACTGTAGTCTCTATCTGTTGGACTAAAGTCCGAAGCAGGCACGGACCCACTGTAATAGCTAGGAACAATAATACTAATGGACCTATTACTGGGGCTAGGATCGAGAACAAGGTAGACTGCCACCAAGATTGCTTAGTATACTCAGAGGTCTGGGATTTCAGGCTTTCACTGATATCTTTTAGCTTGTTAATATTTTCTTCTACCAAAGCTGTGGGGGCCTGCACTCTGGTGAAACCGCATGGAATCTCCTCCCCTGGCAAAGTTTATAGTCATATAAAGGACAAGGGACGAAGGTCTCATCTTCTTGTAACTACTTCCGGCTGGACATGGACGTCGTCTTACCTACCCTTGGGTCAGGGGTGCCCTGAAAGGGAGGGGTGCAGCACAGAGGGAGCCCTTCCTGTAAGGGGAAGGACTTTACAGAATCCTGGTCAGTTGGCAGTCACCAGGAAGTCGCAGGCTTGGTGTCCAAAGGCTGGCATTACTGGACAGTTGGCACTCTGGTCAGGTCATATTCTGGAGGAGACAGATTTGAAAAGACAGTTGGAAGCACAATTAAATCATAACCACTAAATGACCAAGGCAGGGTTTTAGGTAAAGAAATGGCTTATCTGGAGGAAGGTATACAAGGCATGTTACACCTATCCAAAACTCTGGTGGCCCAGTATACTTCACTGGGGCTGAGGGGACTATATTGGGATCTCCCTCCTTTCAGGTATCTGGGCCCTTTCTGTCCAGGCCATCAAGACAGAAAAGGGCAAATTAGTTCTAAAGTGAAGCCCACAGACTGCCCCAACCCTTCACCAACCCAGCCACTTAGTTCAGCCAAACCGTTGAGCCTCATGGGGCAATGATGAAAATGGGCTTCTCAAGTGAGGCCTGTATTGCAACCAATTACCCAGGTAATGAGGTCATAGGCATACGCCCTACGAAAACA